>QFFB01006917.1:0-16926 GCA_003316465.1 Ramaria cf. rubripermanens
CTTGCAAAAGCCACCTCCCATACTATTCGTTCGTTATTACAGTGCATTGACAGATTATCTGGTCGGTCCACTTACAAACTCTCCTGTCAAGTATATTCCTCTTTTTGGAATACACTTTGACCCCGATAGTGTCCTTGAGCCTACAGACTAATAGTTTATTGTTCAGTGCTGCTAAGAAACGCATTGCCTTCCAGCTGTATTAACTTGGACTGGTTATTACACGGATTGCAACCAAGGTACAAATATTAAATTATTTCCGGAGTTGTACTGTAGCATTGTTTAATATTCTTGAAGCCTCGTAAATGACACGTTCTGATAGATTGAGGCGTTAGCAATAACACCAAAGTCTTGAAGGGTTCAAAACAGCTGTGGGTTGACTGGTACTGAGAATGAGTCGTACAACCTGAAGAACTAGGATATAATGCAGGTGACTTCTTGTGATGATTGCCCTGCTTCATGTGACATATGACATAGACTTGTGATGTGTGACTTGTGATGTATGCGCAGCTATGTCCTGTGATAAAGCTTTGACTTGGTGCCCTAAACTTGGGACTTGACTTCGACTTAAGCATAAGACTTAAGAGAGACTTGACTTGAGAACGGAACTTGACTTGTTTATTGTACTGAGAGACCAAGCCCTTTATATACACATCCCTAAGCTACAATAATGTCATGCACTGTGATGGGTTGAGTCATATGATGAGCAAGCAGGTCTGAGTCAGAATGAGTCATGGTGAGAACACAAAACACAAAAGGGGAAACAAAGGAGAAATTACAATAGTAAAAGTAAGCAAGAATGTGTCAGATAGGGGTAAAGTATGGTGAATGGGTAACAAAAGATCCAAAAATAGAACAAGTATGAGTCATGATGAGAAAAGACTAACTAAAATAGAAATGAGGTGAGTCATTCTGAAACAAAGTGAGTCATAACAAGAACTGTTATTCTTTTATCTGAAAAGCAAAGTGAGGTCGGTATGTTGGATACTTTATAGTGATAAGGAAAGGGGCTGGAAGGTAATAAGACTTGATAAAATAACCCCAGCTTTTGACTCGAAGCAGGGAACTCGCAGTAAGATAGACTAGAAGATTCAGAAGTACTTGAAAGGTAAAGTGGGCATAAGAAGTTAAAAAGTCCGTCTTATTGTTAAAGCGCATACTTTGTACTAATATACTAGAATGAAGAATAGGAGTTATAGGAGAAAGGTAATAAAGCATGTGATAGTTGAGCCCCTGGCTCTCTAAGCTGAACGAACGGTCTAAGTCCGCTGCGTACATGGACTTAGAGGTAGAATAAAGGACTAATCAGTGTGAGTGATAAAGGAACGAAAATCTAGACTCAAAGAGTGTCTTGACTCAGTTTACTCTGAATATATGCACCTTGAATGGAAACTACGTGCCGTTGCGCACCTCAACTTGTGTCCGGCGTTGTCTTCATCGGCTTGTTGCTATGCAGGAGAGTGCCTCGGATAGATGGATAAAAAAAAGAAAATGGATAGGATGTTCAAGATAAGGAAGTAATGTCCATGATAGAAGTCTGGATAATAATGAATGAGTAAAATAAAAGAGAATGAATAGAACAAAGATAATGGTGTAGGGAAAAGGTCCATGAATATAAAAGAGAATAAAATCTTATTGTTTATGACAAGAACACTATAAATATTTACCAATAATAGTCATACAAATGGTCCACTTTCCCCGAGATGAGTCATGGCATTAGTTGGCACAATTGAGTCATAAGAGTGAGGGTGACAAATCAACAACAGAAATAACTCCTGAGCTTCTCCTTGATCCACTCCCATGATAGAATGTGAGGGGGAGACAGTTGTATACAGTCTCAAGTAGCTCTATGATGAAGGATGAGTAGGATTGACATGGGAGGGTTGGTTGGGTATGGAGCCCAGAATTCTGCCTCGTATTCTTCCCTTCCTTCATTGTGAACGACCTTGCCTGTGTATCCAAGGAATGTGAACGGCTGCGCATCGTCTTGGAAAAACACAGAATCTCCAATGGCATATGATGTCAGAATAGAGGAATGTGACTTCTTCATTGAGAGCTGTGCTGCTTTAGGTGACTGGGGGTAAAGCATATGATGAAGCTCGGTATGTCTTTGGATATCTTCCAAATTGAGTGACCATTGTAATAATGAGGGTGATGTTGGGGACTCAAAGGTCTGAAGGGGAATAGAGTTTGAAGCTGCGTTGTTGATGGCCAGCATGGGGATAACAATGAACTGATAATCGATGGGTAGGGCTGTGTTGTCTGGCTGGGCTCAACTGAGATGATGGAATTAGCTGAGATGAAATAGATGTGTGTGGAGCTTGGAGTTTGAAGCTTTTAGATATGTGTTGTTCAATTTTCCTTCAGTGTGGGACCTCAGAGTGAGCTTGACCAAGGGGGATCAGTAAGGGCTCGGCTTCAGCTTATATGTTGTGCCATGTACTAGTGCATGTGCCCTTAATTTTGGAGCAAGGTCAGACAAGAGGAGCAGGGCAGACTAAGAGGGAATGGAGCGAGAAACTAATAAAGGATTCAAAGGTGTCTAAGTTGATTTCTGACTGGAGAGCAAAGTACATACAGAGTGAGATGTCATGACTGCTGTTCTACACATCCCAAATTCAGCAAATTCTGTCGATCTTCCCAGTGTCCTTTTGATCACGCTGATATCTACATGGCCTCCGCAGTCTATCCCAACCCTATTTGCTAGTCGTCAAACATGATCTTCGCCATTATATCACTATACTTCGCCTTCATTTTGCATCATTTGCATCCCCCTTGTAGCATGCAGGGTCATTGAGTGAGAGTAGAAGTATGGTCTAGCCGACAGGTTTCACTCTTAGGTCGTATCAACTGCCTCACTCCATGAAGGTGTGGTTCGATCCTTACTCCATGCTCCAGCACATGTTATGACTCTACAGTACTCTAGCCCCTCTCAATCTGTCCCCCCCTGCATTGGCTTTTACTATAAGTACTGCTATTTCTGCATGTATAAGTCTCTAGTTCAATTATCATACATCTACCTTGTTATTTGATCTCTTACTAGTAGCAAAAACCTTAGTACAATGACCCACCGCCTCATCAGTAGTTGTATCCAATGGTGAGCTCAAACCTTTGATCTTCTTTGCTACACCCCCTCAGGGGCATCGCTGAGACTGCTACTCACAGCACTTCACAGGAGTGTTTGGATTAGTCAAAGGAACACCTGAACTGGGGTGACCTTTCCTTGAGGATGTGTGTGATTCATTGCATACTACTCCTGGGTTATTCACTATGACTGTAGGCCCATGTTGGAATTACACTGATGTTATATCTTTACTCCAAATTTCAATCTTGACACAAGACTTATATACGGATAACAGAGGAACAGGGTTGGACAAAACTAACTAAGGGAATCATAATGAAGCTCGGGGATGGATAAGAATGGGGTTTGGGCTCAGGCTCAGACTACTTCAGGATGGGCTTGGGTAAGGTCAGGCTCGGGATGGGGTTAGCTACCGAATGGGGTCACCAGGGATCCACGAGGAACTGGATCATAACAACATTTACGCCTGCCAGTGCTGAATGCAACCACGTCATTTTTGCCAACCACTGTCTGTACCGCCATCAGGTTGCTCATGTCAACTTTACCACCTATGATCTACATTGCAGTCAAGACTCCTTCAATCCATGGACTGAGCATTGTGACATAATGGTACATGCACAGGATCACCCCAGCAGCTCTCAATATCATCCTTTTTGGTATGCTTGCATCATCAGGGTCTATCACACACATGTCATCCATCAACAAGCCAATGGGATGCTCACACCCCCTCAGCTTATGCATTTCCTTTGGGTCTGATGGTTTGGAAAGGATACCGCGTATCATTCCGGTCCTCAAGCCTGTTGACTGGACTGAATAGGCTTTGTCACTGACTCGGATGACACCAAACCCTTTGGATTCCTAGATCCTGCAAATGTCATTTGCGCTGTCCATCTCATACCTGCCTTTGCACACAGGCAGACTGATGAGCTGCTGCCAGGGCCTTCAATTGCACGTGGTGATCCTACAAGCAACCAACAACCAAGATTGGGAGTATTACTATGTAAACCGGTAACTATGTTCATTTACATATGATCTGACTAGCCTTCTCTAATGGGGCTATACAGATGGGCAGACCATGACATGCTCATGTGCTTCCTTGGGGGTGGGATCACACATTCTATTCACTATGCTATGGAGACCGGTGCAAGTTGTTCTGAGGAAAGCACCAATCAGGATGAACAGATGGAGCTGGTAGACAACAACCCCAGGAATGCAGTTCCTGTGGATGCAGAGGGCAAGATGATTGCACCTGACTATGATGAAGAAGCTGAAGAAGTGGCAGATGGGGCCTCCAAAGATCTGTCAGACAGTGAGGATGAAGATAGAGATGAAGACAAAGAGGATGGAGATGATGATGATGATAGAGATAAGGAGGACGAGAGTGATGGAGACAATGAGTATGATTCTGCTTGAGCCACTTCCTGTTCAATGCCTGAAGAACCTGCGAGGGTTACTTCATCATGTAAGTTGGATAAAGCCTGAATATTGACTCATGAGGCTCCTATATTACTTAGGCTCCATGTATGATGGTGCAGAAGGTTTATATCATATTCTAACATCCCCAAGCCTTGCCTGCGCATTATGGGGAGATGTAATGCTTACAGGGGCCTTGTACAGCGATTGCAAGTATGTCTGAGGCACCGGTGGGTTTGCTAAATCAGGAAGTGCTTATACAGTGGTATTATGGAATTCTGGTTTCACCAATGTCTGAGCAGAGTCTGGCACATGTCACATGACCTTCCTCCATCATAAAAATGATTTACTAGCCTCAGGACACATAAAAATATAATTTTTTTGGTTAATATAATGGATGTAGCCTAATTAAATTACCATAATAGTTTTATAGGGTACTACATGAGAGTCTAGCTACCCCAGATTTCAACTTTCAAGTCGCCAATTGTATACAACTCCAAAGGATGAGTCACACATTCCCAGCTGAGCTATGGTAACATCCGGAGGTCATATGATATGTCCATGAGCACCCATTGCTTTGTCACTATTTTCCAGCAGAGTTGTGGTGAACTTGGGAGGTCATGTGATGCATCTACAGGCACCCATTTGCACTTTCTTTTCAGATTTCACCATTACTCAGCCTGAGAAATGGTGACAAAGCAATGGGTGCTCATAGACACATCACATGACCTTCAGATAGCTCAGCCTGGGAATGTGTGACTCATCCTTCGGAGTTGCATGCAATTGGCAACTCAAAAGTTGAAATCTGGGGTGGCTAGACTCTCATGTAGCACCCTATAAGACTCATATTATAATTGAACTATGTTGCATCCATTGTATTAATCAGAAAATGTTATATTTCTATATGTCCTGAGGCTAGTAAATCATTTTCATGATGGAGGAAGCTCACATGACATGTGTGAGACTCCGCTCACAAGCATCATCACATGCGCGGGAGTGTGTGCAATGGAATGGTGCACATGCATTTTTGTGAAATCACACACTTTCACACAAGCCCACACCAACAGGTGTTCACTTAGATGCAGGCATGAAATAATTTTTGTACATTTCAACTGCCATACTTAGACTTGGATATGATGACATGAGCCAATATATTTTTATTTTTCATGTGAGTGCCATGCACTCACATACATATAACAAACCATTGGTAGCAAGGAAATTATAGTAGTCAAAATGCACAAATATTATTTTATGTGCACACTGTTGAGATATACAGGAAAAGGAGACAGAGAATGTTGCGCTACGCGCTAGAAACGAGACATTAGCAAGGAGGACACTGTTAACTCCTTACTAAATGACTGGACTCCTTCTAGGGAGTGAACGGGCTTTTTACCGATACTTTATTGTGATCATAGAACTAACTACTTATACCTAAAAGGAATAGGGGTGGAATACCAGCAGAATGCTAGGGAATACTGGTAGGAGAATAGCCAGCGACATTACCAGTGATGAGTCACAAGAGTGTGACATGAGGAAGAACACTAGCTAGAGTGATGAGGAAAATAGTAGAACAAATTGTGATGTGTCTGGGTAAGGCGAGTTGGAGTGAGGGGACGACAAGTTAGTAGGCCGAAACTGGCACCTGGCGAGGCAGCCATGCATGAAAAAATGATTGACAAGGGTGTATTGTACATGTATGTAAGGGAACAGTGTCCATGTAAAACAAGGTCATACTAGAAAGTCTGTAGCAATGGAAGAGTCTGTTGGCACAGAGCATGGACGCAACACATGGCAGTAAAAAACCTGTTATGGGAAAAAGTGTTCGTGCTGCACCAGCTAGTGGGTAGACAAGCAGGGAGAGCAAAAAGAAGGAAAGGGTGGACAGGGCTGGGAAACATAAAATAGAATCTGCTGCGAGGTCAGCGGATTCTGCAGCAAGCGAGCAAGCGTTGTTTTTACCTGAGTGAGGTGTGGAGATGCAGCAAGCGAGTGCATGTGCGAGTATGCATATGAAAGCTAAAAGGGTTGGTGTGAGCCCCTCTGGAAAAACACATGCTGCAGCGAGCAGTCTCCGCTGCATTGTGTGATTCTGAGACACTAACCCTGTGTGCGTGGAGCTATGGTTAGTGACACTCCATGCGTTGAGCGACACAGGAACGCATACCGCAGGTGAACTAAGCTATGCACGGAAAACAACACCAGGTGTTGTTGACATGGGCAACTTGCACATGATGAGGTAGCTGGTTGCGCGAGTGCGTGGCTGTGTCTGGGCAGGCATGCAATTCGACTGGTGTAAGCTTGTGCCTCGCTTAAACTTAGAATTATAAGAAAAATACTATGTGCTCTGGACTTTACAACACACGCAGTGAAAATGCTACCTGTGCACACCTGGGTATGTGCCAACATGGGGAATTGTAGGTGGCTGTGTGCCAATGTCTGACAAATACTCCTGGCAGTACGCTAGCATGATGCATCCTATCAGATCAAAAATATTGATATGCAGTTAGTGGTATTTTTAAAATGAATATATACATATCACACTAAGACATAAAGGTATGCATCAAAGGGGTCACCAGTCAAGGGGAGCATGGATAGTACATGAAATGTGGAGGTACAACAGTGGATTGGGACTGTGGAGTCATGGAAGTGGGCATGGGAGTGCAACAGGTATGGAAGTGGATACAGGAGTGCAAAGGTATGGTTCAGAAGTGGATAGGGGAGCACAGAGGTATGGAAGTGGATATGGGAGCACAGAGGCACAGAAGTGGATACAAGAGTGTGGAGGTATGGTGGGCATGGAAGCATAGAGATACAGAAGTACTGGACATGGGAGTGGAGGTAGAGAAGTGGACACAGGAGTGCAAGGTACCTCAGATATGGGAGCAAAGAGGGAGAGAACTGGACACAGGAGTGTAGAGGTATGGACATGGATGGGAGCACAGCAGTACAATGTGTGAGATTGGTATGGAATTGAATATAGGAGTACTAAGGCACCTACATGTGAGACCAGTACAGAAGCAATAAGACTGAGATGGATAGGCTGTATGAGGAGTAGTTTGGTAGCTGCAACATCAGGAGTGGCTTTGTAAGACTCCAACCACCTGTCAGTGGCTAGCTAAAGCTCAGAGTCATGAAGCAGATGTGTGGAATGTTATGAAATCAGGCTCTTGTGTGATGTGTTGTTCTATGATCCAGTGTTTTCAGGGGTTTTGGCCCTTTCTGGTGCTGTATAAATAGCTAGAACCTTAGTTACAACAAATTATATGGTTTTAGGCTGTCTCTCCTGTCGTTGAGGCCATTTTGTGCTTGAGTTAATGTGCAACAAGTTTTCCCATCTATTTTATTCTGAGTTTCATTTTAACAGATTAAGAGTCTCAGTCTTGCTGGTGGTGAGCTAGATCTGACCATGCTGTTACACTACATGCACTAAATTCCACATGTACCTAAGTTGACCTCCCCTATCATATAAAGTACCCAACATTCACCCTTGCCTTACTTTAATAGATTAAGAGTCTCAGTCTTGCTGGTGGCAAGCTAGATCCAACCATGCTGTTACACTACATGCACTACATTCCACACATACATAAATTTGAATGGTCCCATGCTCACTGTTCATCAAACCTCAGCAATTCATTCCTTGTCATCAGCTCCATTATGCCAGCTCATTATCCTGAGCACCATCCAATATGGCCTCCTCATTACCTCAGAGCCTGTCATACTTCAATGGGTGTTGCCCCACACCAAGTCATCCACTATGCCAGACACCATGGGCACATCCATCTTCATGAAAGCCATCTGTTTCCTTTTACCTTGGACTCACTGGGATTGAAGGGGTGAGTTACCTAGTAGCCCCTCACACGTCCAGCAGCACATCTGATGTTGTTTGTGATGCACAATGTCATGTGCTTGCTGTCAATGCCATCAATTCCGGACTGGTGTATCTACTAGCAAACTTGTTCAAAACAAGTGGGACCTTCCTGTAGGCCCACCAGGCCTTGCATTCACCCTTAGGGACTCTCAGGTGGTCCCCAAACCCCTCTGGAGGCCCTGTAAGCCACACTGGGTGCACAACTACATCCATTTGTGCTTACGGCCACCACTTGCTCCATCACCCCTCTCATGCACCTAGACACAAATCTAATGACCCCTAGAGACCACACTGAGGTCCAAGTCCCTGCTCCATACATCCTGCATCACAACCACCAAATTTTTTGCACATTCTATGCAGACACCACTCCCTTACCTGTGCAGTGCTGCCACCACCTCCCAAGCCTTCCTACATGATTCCCCCACTCCTAGAGGCCCTACCAACATCTAGGACTTCATTCCACATGCCCTATGTCGTCTCTGCTGTTGGTCCTGTGCATCCCACACCACCACCACCATTTTTATTCATTGACCCCTTGTACTTGCATCCATGTTCCACCAGGCCTCCCTGTGACCTACAAGCACAATACCAGAGCTAGAGAACCTGTCACACACTCCACCACTCACTCACATCTGTTCCTGCTCACTCAGTGGCCTTTGCAGGCCCCACCACTGTTCCTTGCATTGCCACTGTGTCCGACTCACACTACAACACCCTTCAACATCATTGTCATCGAACACAGCAACCCTGGAGCTTGAGTTCGTGCCAACATTGACATTTTTCTTGTTTTTCATCATTTAACGCTGTGGTTTACATTTACTTTCAATACATCCATCCTCATGACACCACTTGCTATCTACACCAACCGTCCAGCACCACTTGCTGTGCTACTTGTTCAACAGCACCCCATTTTCATGAAAACCCCATGAAAGCCTCAGTACTTCAGAGTTGATAGAGTTTGAAGGGGTGGGGACATAAGGGGAAGTTTCAACATCCAATATTTAGGTGATCCGACATGTTTACTTGGAATACACATTGACAGGAATTGTGATCTTGGATATGATTCTCTGTATTTACACTGAGTGTGACAGGCTAGTTAACTACCATGTACATGTACATGTGAAGATATGAAGAGGAGGATCAAGCGCAAATTATAGTGAAACTTGTAGTGTCTCTACATCATGGTATGTGGTGAGCAGCCCCCGAGTGGTGAGCCTGCTTCTTGGTGCTGATGGGTTTGGAGATCAGTCATATGGATGGAACATGGGACTTGGAATGGTGCTGAGCTTGCTCAGGGTTGGATAGGGGATGTGGTGACATATGACTGCATGTCCTCAGTGTTGTTGTCTCAACTCAGTCAGGTGTTGGATCTTGCAATTGTCCCTTGTCTTATGCATGATGTATGTGGATCAGATCATGGGTTAGTACCAGGAAATTTGGTATGTTTGGAGGGGAACTTGGTGTGTGCATTGGACAAAGAAAGTGGGGATGTATCATGATTGTGAAAGGTATGGGAATGGGGATAATAGTGAAAGGTACAGAATAGTAATGATAATAATGGTCCATCCAATGAAGCTACATGTCCATGTGCATGATTTAAGATTATGGTAGTAAGTGGAATGGGATATGTAAAGAAGGGAGGTTTGGAGCTTAATACATTGATGAATATGAAGATATAAAGGAAGATAAAGAGATAAAGGAAGATATAGTATTCACAACAGTACATAGCTTTAGGCTTGGGACACAAGAAAGTAGTATGTAAAGACTGCAAGAATTGGATTAGAAATTGCATGTTGGACAATGAAAACTCATGTACAGAGGCAACAATAAATTTTTATACTTGTTTGTCATGCTGTTGTGCACCAAATAAATGTCATCCCATGGTGAGAATGGAGTGAGATAGAATCTGGGTCCACTTCATAACAATACCATGACTGTGCCCATGTGATATGCTATCTATTTTCTTCTTTTTGGAGCCTTTCTCTGCCCCTGTTGATCTGCCCCCACCATTGCCCTTCATTGTTGAGCAAGTGTTATTGGTCACACTTGGTGAAGTGTTTGAGGCTACAGCAAAGACTCTCTCCAAGAGCAGGGTCTGAAGAGGAATAGGGCAAGGAACAATATGTGGAGGGGGTATGATGACGTTCAGGGTGGCTAGGTGGTGTATTTTGTGTGCTAGATACTGAAATTGAGGATTTATATGAGTGCATATATCCCATGTGAAATAACATAATAGACAAGTTCTTACCATTGCCAGTGGAGCTAAAAACTGCCCTAGGATCAATTAATGGTTTGGTAAAAACATTACCTAGGGCTAATATTGCACCAGAGGTACATGGGGTCAATGATAACATTGTGGGCACTGAATTAGTGTTGAGTTCACAGACATTACCTGGAACTTTGCAGGTTGGATGTCTGGAGGTTGGTCTTTGAAGGGTGTGAGGGGGATATGGACTTGGCTTCAACTTATGTGTTGTGCCATCCACTATCATTCAATCCCTAATTTAGGAGATTGGAGGTTGCCTGGAGGTTCAGACTGAGAGTTATCTCTAAGTAGTATCCAACTATGGAGATAGAGATGTGAGAAGGCAAGGTGGTAATAAGGAAATAAGTTGATATTCAAACTAAAGAACTGATACAAGATTGGAGGACTATGAATACATTATATCCTAATTGTATCCTAAGAACATGGAACAAGAAATACATAAGTGTAGAACAAGAAGGACATAAGAGTCAAATAACAAGCAAAGTTTGGAATCAGATTGGAGGTTTGGATCAGACTGAGTACAAGTAATCTACTTGGGTCATGAATGGTGATTATACTTTAAGGGGCATGTAACAAGAACTAGAACAGAATACAATAGTTACCTCAGAGTTCAGAACTCTGGAGGTCTGGAGCTTTGGGGTTAGATCTCAGAGATCTAACACTTAGTTACTTACCCATCAATCCAGCAAGGACTTGAGGATCACAAAAAGCAGACATATACATGTTGACAAAATAGATCATGTAGCTCAACAGAGTGGTGAGTGGTGTTATCAGTATAAAAACAAATAGAAAGATATTAACATTAATGACCGTACTGATGATCCCCAGGGATCTGCTACTGGGGATATTATGTCCAGATGATTGCCATATTATTTCCATTGAACATACCCCTATCCCACTTGAATCTCAACATTGAGGCTGCATGTAACTTGCACTGAACCCATGACACACTATCTATCATTATCCCAGCATGCAAGGTGATAACATATTACACATGTCTACAATGACATCAACAATTGGATCTGATGTCAATCCATTTACCCTCCATGCATATTTAGCATGTAGGGGCCTCATATCCAATAATAGATACATGTCATGTTGAAATTTCCCTACATTGCTATTGCTGTGTATAGGTCATCTACCAAGACCTTTGCTCCTATGCTATCCCCATATTGCTTCCATTTATTATGTGTAGTATTATACTTTTGTTCCATTTAATTAGGCTTTTGTTCATAACTACATGTACCTCCATCCCCACCATCATGTTACATAAGCAGTTTTTGAAATATTCCCCTTACTAGCTAGTATTGCTTAAATAGCTCAAACTATGTATGATAAATCTAGTATCAATAGCACTCACCTCTATCAAATTGTCTGAAGTTCTCAGTTAAAGTAGTTGCTGGGATAGTTTGCATACATTGCAAGTGTCTTAAAGTTTTCTCTTATAATAAACCTCTGCTTGATTCAGCTTCGTTTGAAGCTTGAATTATATTCCACATTTATAAAAACATTAAAGTATATATCACAAGAAGTGGGAAATGTGGATGAAAGGACGGTGAGGTGTAGGGTTGGTGAAGGAGAGAGTTGTCAATTATTAATATCACTGGGACTTGAATTACATTAGCAAATTTTCAACACTCACCACTACTCCACAATGCCTGGCAAAGCACCATGAGTAAACCTTCCTGTACCTAACATTTGAGGACAGCACAATACTACCAGCATAGCTGTTGTGATGAAATTCAGTAAATATATATATACATATATATATATATATATATTCTTCTCTCTCTCCACTGTCTTCATCCTCAGTCACAGAAGACTGTGGATATATTAAATAATTACCTATATTATACAGAAGCAGAGCTTTGGAACAACATCCACTGCTGTTCTGAATGACAACCGCAAGCCATAGATGTGCTATGACATCACCATGCTGGCTGAGACTGAATCACTCATGTGATTACCCCACACATGTGTCATCAGTATGTTAAGATCAAGGCCTTGGTACAGAATCTTGGGGTGAGCTCAGACCATGGATTGTAATGGTAAGGGCTTTGTGAGGACAACCTAGGCAGATGCTCTACACTCAAGCGGCGCACTGGCAAAGGGGGAATCCTAAGAGAAAACTCTAAGAATTGCCTTTGCCCACTAGCTAACAGCTATATACCTCGGGCATCACAACCCTGTACCTCCAAAGCCCGAATCACATAAGCAGCAGGGGTGCTAAACTACAGACAGGGCCAAGGAGGTGTTCAGAAGCTGCCAAGGGACTGATCTGCACAGCTCTGGAACAAGAGGCCCAATGCCAAAGTGGCACTGGGTGGGGTAGACTTCAGAAGGGACTGTGTACACTTTGCACACACTTCACAGGACTTCGCAAGGCATGGGAATGTTCGCATGGAGTGGAACATAGGGTGCATGCACTTCACAAGACTTCACAAGACTTTGCAGGAACCTGCAGGAATTTGCAAGAGTTCCCCTCACATCCACTTCAGCAAGGCTGCAAATACTTCGCACACACTTTGCAGGACTTCGCAAGGTGTGGGAATGTTCGCATGGAGTGGAATGTAAGGTGTGAAGGCTTCGCAAGGAGTTTGCAAGGAATTCGCAAGCTTCACAGAGGTTCCCCTTACAGGCTTGGCTTCAGCTTGTGTCCTGCGCCATCCACTATTGCATGTACCCTTGATCTCAGAGCAAGGTTTGGACAAGAGAAGAGTAAGAGAATAAGAGAAGGGCTTATTAGAAAACTACCAAGGGATTCAAGGGGAGATCTAAGTTTTTTTTTGAATGAAGAGTGAGGTAAATATAGATGAGATTTATATATGAATAGTGAGGGATAGGGTCAGACATAAACTATATAAGGGATTGGAATGGAGTTTAGGGAAGGATAATAATGAAGCTCAGGGAAGAGGGATATAGTAAACAAGGTCAGGCTTGGGCTCAGGATACTTCAGTGATAGATTGGATAACGTTGGACTTGGGGTTGGGGCTCAGGATGGTTTGATTGCTAGATATGGATACTGGATATCCCCAAGGGACCCGACCATAACACAGTACCCAATTGATGTGCTTACATATCATGTAGGCACCTGATCCCTGGAAGGAAAAAAATAGAGTAGAGAGATATTATGGTAAATAGAAGATCATATCAAGACAATGGAGCCCATGGGATGCAAGCTCAATGTGGAATCAAAGGTGCACATCAAATTGAATCACTCACAAAAGGAGACTTAGTGTTATAAAAGGACAATAAAATGACAATATAGGACAGTCTCTGCATTGACTTAACATGTTTTATTATTTTACTATTGTATCCAATCCAGAGCCACTTTCTGTCATAGTACTACAAGTCCTAAACATATTTCTTTACCTTTACTTGTTTGTTTTATATATTATCCCTACAGAACAAAGGACAAATTAACTCCAAGTACATGTGCACTCTGAACTGCCAAGACACCAAGCTGCCAATCTGCTAAGCCAGAACATGAGAAATGAGCTGGGATATAGAGTTCCAATAATATTATGAGGCACATAAACTGTGTAGTGAGCCAAGGCATACTATGTACATGCTGAGTTGAGTTGAGACCAAAATCCCCTAATCTATCATTCATCCTCCCATTGGCCCATACATCAGAGCACCAGGAAAATATGTTGTCCTCAAGATAGGGAAATAATAGGGACATCAATTCTTCATCATAATTAGTGTTCTTTATCCTATCACGCCTATCTATTATAGATAAATACTTCAACATATGTACAGTAATTTTGATGGACTTATTGTATTTTCTGCTGACATGGCTTTGAGTACATAAGCCTTTGAGCAATCTTCAATTCCTCTATCATGTCAAGTTTCTGCCCTTGAGTCAAAAGGCTTGGATTAATATTTCCTTTATCTATCTGCCACTGCATCTTGTTGAGATTGGATTTTAGGGTAGATATGTAATGTCAGTGTATTCTGACATGGGCCTGTGGTTCTAGCAAGTAACCCAAGAAGATTATGCAACAAATAGTGTACATCTTCAAGGAAAGGTCACCCCAGTTCAGGTGTTCCTTTCACTGATCCAAACACTCCTGTGAAGTGTTTCAAATAGCCATTTGGCAATACCCCTAAGAGGGTGTAGTGAATAAGATCAAAGGTTCAAGCTCACTGATGAGTAAAACTGTTATGAGTATCAAAAGAAAAGTATATTAATATTCTTTAAATATTAATACTGAAAAACATTTATTTCATTTCATCCCAGTGTTACTCTATCAGGGACATGCCATCATCACACTCCACAACTATCCTGGCATCCTATTTTCCAAGCATACTTGCTGTTACTACAATTCAACATATATGAACCTGTGTCTGAATGATCCACCACTATCCTATTGCCAAAGTGCCTGCATATGTTATACATCACTATCCTATCGCTGAAGTGCCCGCACATGTCACACATCACCGATATGGCATCACTGATTGAGATCACCATCAAGGAACTACCCGACATCCCACAGAGACACACAAGTGTCCTTGTTCCATTAATAGAACATGATGTATCAAGTTTGCCATGCATGGACATTGTAATACATGTTATATATAACATGACTTGTAACTCCTATATGTATGTAGTATTCCATATCCCTATCACTTGACTGCCCCCTGTTCCCAGATCCATACTATATGAGTTCCATCCATAAGTATACATCACATCACTGTCATGTTATGTAATCCACTGTTAGATCCCTGAGATGTAACACTGAGACTCCAAACCCCAAAGTAACTATTATATTCCATTTTAGTTCTTGTTGTTTGCCTCTTAAAGTATAATCCCCATTCACGACCCAAAGTAGAATACTTATACCTCATTCGATCCGAACCTCCGACCCTATTCAAAACTCCGATTATTATTTGACTCTTATATCCTTCTTGTTCTATGTTTATGTCTTTCTTGTTATACGTTCTTAGGATACAATTAGGTTACGAGGTATTAATAGCCCTCTAATCTTGTATCCACTTCTTTAGTTCAAATACCGACTTATTTCCTCGTTACCTGTTATAAATATAAAACAAATAAAAGATATAAATAAATCATTCATCAATGATGAATGCTAACAAATCCCGGTGTTCTATCACTGGGATGTTATATACAGACAATTCTACTATGATCTATATTAATTCCTGCTTATATCCCATTCAACACCCATCACCAAGATCACATGCGCATTGGACCGAACCCATGATGTTATATCCATCATTATCCCGGCACATGTAGCCATCACGGGCCAAGCATACCTTTGATGACATCAAGGATTAGTGCCGATTCCAATTGATCTACCACACATATATATACACCACATAGATGCCTCGCATCCAATAATAGATACACATTGCATCAGGACATCCCTACATCGCCATCGCTGCATGTAGGACATTTAGCAAACATATTTCATATATGTCAGTGTCAATTTATGCTCTACATTCACTACTTCTAGTATCACGCTCCACATTCCATGTAGTTAAGCTTTTGTTGATGACTACCTGTACCTCCTCACCTGTCATTGTGTTATGTAAGCTACCTGAGAAGCATTCCTTATGCCAGCTTGAACTAGTTAAATAGTTCAGATCTTGTATGAACAAAGTAGTAGTATTAACACTCATCCCCTTCAAATTGTTCGAAGTTTTCTATTAAAGTAGTTACTAAGATAAACTGCATATATTGCAATTATCTTGAAATCATCTCTTACATCAGACCTCTGTTCAATTCAGCTTCCTTTGAAGCTTGAATCATATTCCCTTATTATATAAACAAATCATATACCATAAGATTACCAACCTCCAGTCTTCTCGCATCACTATCTCCGTAGTTAGATACTACTAGTGATACCTCCAGGTTCAAACCTCCAATACTCTGATCTCTGAAATTAGGGGGACCGAACAATAGTAGATGGTGCAACCCATAAGTTGAAGCCAAGTCCCTACCCCCCTTGCATTACTTGGAAGTTCGACCTCCAAGTCTCCAACGTCCGAAGTTCTGGGTAACATCTGCAAACTTAACATCCACCTTCGAAATATTCCCCTAGTTTGATAGAATTAGTTAAATAGCTAGTTCTTGTACAGTAAAATAAGTAGTAAAAATACTTGCCTCATCCCAGTGATTTAAAACTGCTAATTGCAGTGTTTCTTGAGTTGTGTAGCATTTATTGTTAGTGCTAGTTGTTGATCTCTGAACTTTGACCTCTAATTGATTTGACTTCAATTCAAAGTTTGAATTATATTCTCCATTCACAAAAACACAAAAACATATATTCACAACA
>QFFB01006922.1:0-24779 GCA_003316465.1 Ramaria cf. rubripermanens
TGGCTAATTTATGATGAGGAAAAAGGGTTTTACAGAAATTTTAATCCTTTTTTTTTTGAGATTTTCCCAGCAAAGGTGGTTCCTACACAACCGCCCAGGTTGCTCCATGAGCAAGTCCGATGCACTATCCTGCCACGTGGATCACAGAAGCGGAAGCAGAGATAATGTGGACATGACCCTGCTCCCCCCAGGCCTCTTTGTAATCCGTGCCCTCGAAGGAATGATGGCCACTGGAGTGAAAGCAGAAGTGCTGCAGGACATCCGGATGGAGTTCTGTGATGGTGAGAAAGAAGAGGCAGTGATGAAGGCAGTGGAAGAGTTGTGGAAGGGTCACTCAAAGTTGGTGCGAGCAGCATATTAAGTTCATGGACATTACCCAGAACTTTGGAGGTCGGAGACTCGGAGGTCAGACTTTGAAGTAATACAAGGGGGGTAGGGACTTGGCTTCAACTTATGGGTTGTGCCACCTACTATTGTTTGGTCCCTAATTTCAGAGATCAGAGGTTTGGAGGTTACTCGGAGGTTCAAACTTTGGAAGTATCACTAGTAGTATCTAACTATGGAGATAGTGATGGGAGAAGACTGGAGGTTGGTAACAAGGGAATAAGTTGATATTCAAACTAAAGAAGCAGATACAAGATTGGAGGACTATTACTACCTCGTAACCTAATTGTATCCTAAGAACATATAACAAGAAGGATATAAGTGTAACACAAGAAGGACATAAGGGGTGTATAATAAGTGGAGTTCAGAATAGGTTCGGAGACTCGGATTGAGCGAGGTACAAGTATTCTACTTTGGGTCATGAATAGGGATTATACTTTAAGAGGCAAACAACAAGAACTAAAGAGGAACATAATAGTTACTTCGGAGTTTGGAGGTCCAAAGGTTTGGAGTCTCGGTGTTATATCTCAGGGATCTAACACAGCAGAGTGATTGGAACATGAAGGCCTGCTCTACTTCTGAGGCAAGATCTATGTTCTGGATGGAAAAGACCTCCACCAGTGCATTGTGTCCCAGCACCATGACACCCAGGTGGCAGGACATGCCGGCAGGTGGAAGACACTGGAGTTGGTGGCCCAGAATTACTAGTGGCCACAGATGTCCCATTACATTGGTTAGTATGTCAAGACATGTGACCTCTGTCTCTGGACCAAAGCACAGCAGCACCTGCCCATCAGAGAGCTAGTTCCACTCCCTATTCTGGAATCCTGCTGAGACACCATCAGCGTCAATTTCATTGTCAAACTCCCAGAGTCTCATGGCTATGATGTGATCATGAACATCATGGACTCAGTAAGCAAGGTGTCTCACTTCATTCCAATGCACATAATAATCACTACCCTTGGTGCGGCCCACTTGTTCCTTGCACATGTCTGGAAGCTGCATGGACTTCCAAAGCAAGTCATTTCTGACTGAGGTCCACAGTTTGTAGCGGAACTGACACAGGAGCTCTACCACCTTCTTGGCATAAATCTGGCTGCCACTACAGCCTACCATCCACAGGGTGATAGGCAGACAGAACAAGTCAACCAGGAGCTTGAGCAGTATCTCCACCTCTTCATCAATGAGGCAAGATGACTGGGATAAGCTGCTTCCACTGGTTGAATTCCAATACAACAACCATGTACATTCTGCCACACAGTAAACTCCCTTCATGCTTGACTCCAGAAGACACCCACGGATGGGCTTTGAGCTGCACCAGATGGAGTCCCACCTGGAAACAGTCAATGAATTTCAAGACTGGATGGACTCGACCCTTGCAGAAGCCAAGTCAGCTCTTGCAAAGGCCAAAGATGACATGGTGCAGTACTACAACCGGCGTTGAGTTCTGGCCCCAGAGTACCAGGTCAGAGACAAGGTGTACTTAGATGCAAGTGACATCTGCACTACACACCCCTTGCAGAAGCTCACCCACCACTACCTCGGTCCCTTCACAGTAGTGCAGAAGGTTGGGTGGAATGCATACTGCCTCCACCTTCTGGCATCCATGTCCCACCTCCACCCTGTCTTCAATGTGATAAAGCTACTTCCAACTCTGGATGACCCAATTCCAGGCTGGAAGGCGACTCCACCACCTCCACCAGAAATAGTGGATGGAGAGGAACACTATGTGGTGGAACTGATCCTATATACCCAATTCATGAGGGGCTGCCTCCAGTTCCTTGTGAAATGGGAAGGATATGGGTACGAGGAAAATTCATGGGTTCTGGAGCAAGATGTCACTGCCCTGGATAAACTCCAAGAGTTCTATCAGACACACCCTGGTGCCCCATGTCAGATTCATTCAACAGCCTTACAACCCCTTATGTCCCATGCTTCAAGGATGCAGCATGCTAGAGGGGGGGTGATGTCAGGGGATGCCCTGCTCTCTGCTTCTGCAGTTCCAAACTCCACTTCCAAACTCCACTTCCGCTTCCGGTGCTACCTTGGAAGTGAAACAGTTTGGGTATGAACATCCAAGGTCAGCTAGGGATCTGCAGAGTGCAGGTTGGTAGGCACTGAGTGATGGCCATGATTATAGTTGGATGTGGTATAATACAGGCTCACTGGCAGTGCGGGACCCTAGACTTTTCTCTTTGGTTTTCCCCTCTGTCAGGTGAGATCCCCTTTCATTGTGTGCCTCCTAGATTTATATGTATACTTTGGTTTTCCCCTCTGTCAGCCTGTGTGATTGTGTGTTAAGTTCACGGATGTTACCTGGAACTTCAGAGGTTGGAGACTCAGAGATCAGACTTCAAAGCAATACGAGGGGGCTAGGGACTTTGCTTCAACTTATAGGTTACGCCACCTTCTATTATTTGGTCCCTAATTTCAGAGATTGGGGTATCAGAGGTTATCCAGAGGTTCAGACTCAGAGGTGTCACTAGTAGTATCTAACCACGGAAATAGTGATGCAAGAAGACTGGAGGTTGGTAACGGGAAATAAGTTGATATTCGAACTAAAGAATGGACACAAGATTGGAGGACTATTAATACCTTGTATCCTAATTGTATCCTAAGAATGTATAACAAGAAAGACATAAACATAGAACAAGAAGGATATAAGAGTCAAATAATAATTGGAGTTCGGAATAGGGTCAGAGGTTCGGATCAAGCAAGGTGCAAGTATTCTACTTTGGGTTGTGAATGAGGATTATACTTTAAGAGGCAAACAACAAGAACTAAAACGGAACACAATAGTTACTTCAGAGTTTAGAGGTCCAAAGGTTTGGAACCTCGGTGTTAGATCTCAGGGCTCTAACAGTATCCCCCCTTTAAGGGCTGAGCCCACAAGGCTGTGGAGATAACCATGGGAATATAAATCAGAGATTCGAGAATCAGTATAAGAATCAAGGGGACCCAGAAGAACTTAGCAAAAAGTTCCCTTGAACCAAACAACACCACACCAGCCAACCCTAACCTATTGTTAAGATTGAATTTTGGAGTAAATATAGACTGTCAGTGTAATTCCAACAAGGGCCTACAGTCGTAGCAAATAACCCAAGAGTAGTATGCAATGAATCATGCATGTCCTCGAGGAAAGGTCACCCCAGTTCAGGTGTTCCTTTCACTGATCCAAACACTCCTGTGAAGTGCTGCGAATAGCAGTCTCAGTGATGCCCCTAAAGGGGCATAGCAAATAAGATCAAAGGTTTTGAGCTCACTGTTGGACACAACAACTGATGAGGGAGTGGGACATTGTACTAAGGTCTTTTCTATGAGTGATGAGTCAAATAACATGGTAGACATATGATAAGTGAACTAGAGAACTATACAGGTGGAACTAGCAGTACTTATAGTAAAAGCCAATGCAGGGGGGGACAGATAGAGAGGGGCTCAGAACACTGTGGAAGAATAGCACATACTAGGACACGGAGTCAGGGTCAAACCACCTTCATGGGGCACAGCGACTGATGGGGTCTGTAAGTGAAACCCATCAGTTAGACTGGACTTATGATTGTACTTGGTGACCCTGCACACTGCAAGGGGGATGTGAATGATGTGCAATAAGGGAAAAGAGTCAGAGTATGATGGCGAAGATCATGTTTGGTGACCAGTGAATAGGAGTGAGATCAACTGTGGAGGCTTTGCCAATATCAGCATGATGGAAGGATACTGGGGAGATCGAGGTAATTCACTGAACTCAGGATGTGGAAAATAGCAATCATAACACCTATGTCCAAAACTCCCACACCATTGTCTGACCTAGCCCATAGGGTGGCAGAGCTCCAAAAGGAGCTGGAACATGCTCAGGCCAAAGAGGCCAAGGCAGCAGAAGAGGAGGCAAGGAGGGTGGAGGAAGAACATCATAAGGCTGAAGAGGTGGAGCAGGAGTGGAGGGCCAAGGAGGCTCAGAGGAAAGTGGAGGAGGAGAAAGTGAGGAGGGAGGCGGCGGAGCAGGCAGCTGCAGAAGAGAAGAGGTGGCTTGAGGTGGAGGAGCACAAAGGGCAGTTGGCCTTTAATGAGGCACTTGGCACTTTGGAAGCAGGTGGATGACCAGAGGAAGAGGCAGGAAATGTGGGAGCAGGAGGAATGTCTGAGGGCAACGGAAGGTCTGGGACCTGTGGAGGTCTCAGAGGTCATCCCCAGTGCTCCAAAAACTGGATCCAGGCTTGGGGGTCTATATGCTGGCCCCGGACAAAGAAGGCTACAGACCTCTGGGTCTGCAATAACTGCCAGAAGAGGGCAATGGAGTGCAAGTGGGAGGACAGTGGTAAAGGTGAGTGACAGTGAATTATCTTATACCTTGACTAATTTTCCTGTAGGGACGTCGTGCCATGCATGTCAGGACTGAAAGGTCCAATGCCTAGTCAAGGCAGAGTCCATGTCTCTATGGAAACATGGACGACCAGAGAATGATGGCAGTAATCAACCGTCGAAGAAAAACAAGGTCAAGTTCCTAGTTCCTGCACTGGAGAAGTCCAAGAATGCTCCAAAACTGTCGGGGTTCAAGAAGAGACTTTTAAAGTCCCTTACTCTTATTGCTGGCAAGATCTGGGGCCCTCAGAAAGAGGAGGAAAAGAATAGGTGGGGGTTAGAGGGAATTTATGGGGCCATAATGGACCTCATGTGGAAGGATATGGACTCAGACACGGACATGGAGTTGGAGTTGGAGTCAGAGTCAGAGTCAGAGTCAGAGGACTGGGAGGAGGAGCTGAGGGACTTGGAGGAAGATGTGATTCAGGGTAAGAAGGGTTCGGAGTCCGAAGGGTCGGATGATATGGAGGAGTTGATTGACATGGCAATTTCAGATAGGGAGGAAGAAACCATGCAGTAGATAGTTTGAACATAATAATGACTTGTTTTTTCTTGGAGCTGTGTGAGTCTTAAGAATCAGCAAACAGTAAAGGTCCAGGCTTAAGAGGATACACCTGGTGGAAGTCCAAAGTGACTTCTGAAGCATGTCTGAGCTTGGAGGCTAGGAGCCATGAAGTCTCCTCGTCTGTTCCTTCATATCCAGCCCATTTGACCAGGTACAGCAACTTGCACTTGTGTCGTTTGTCTATCCTGGAGTCCAGTATTTGGAGATCTCGTACTCGGGTTCTCCATCAATGATGATCACAGGGTCCAGTGTCAGAGATTGGTTCAGGAACTCATTCAGAGTTGTGGCTATAAGCATTGAGACATGGAACACAGGGTGTATGGATCACATGCTGTCCAGAAGCTGGAGTGTAAAGGACACAGATCCAACTTGAGCTATGATCTTGATGGCCTCATAGTTCGGATATGGTCAGACTGAACAAAGACCTTGTCACCTACTTGGAAGTTCAGAGGTGGAGTTTGGCATCAGTCTGCGGGTGGAGTACCATTTCTATGCTTCGGAGATAGTTGTTCAAAGGTGTTGGTGTAGCTTGTCAAGATCCACAGCAAAGTCTCTTGCCTTGGTGGAAGCAAGGTCTTGCTCCAGGTGTACAGAGATGTTCTGGTGGTAACCCTTGTTGGCGAAGAAGGGTGTTATGCTGGTGGTTGCATCTGGAGAGTTGTTGTATGCGAATTCTGCAATCAGAAGGAGATCGGACCAGTTGTCTTGTTGGTAGTTGCAGTAGATTTGGAGGTACTATTTGAGGGATTGATTCATACATTCAGTCTGTCCATTGCCTTCAGGGTGGTATCCTGACGTGAAGTGGAGCTTCATGTTGAGAGCCTTTCCGAGTGACTGGAAGAAGGAGGATACGAACTCTGAGCCTCAGTTAGAGGTCATGTGCATGGGAACTCCATGCTTGGAGAAGACGTGGAGGACAAACAGCTTGGCTAGAATCAGAGCAGTGATTGTATCAAAGGTTGGAATGAAGATTGACTATTTAGAGAGTCAGTCAATGATAATGAGGATGGTGTCATATCCGGAGGAAGGAGGAAGCTTCTTGATGAAATCCATGGAGATTGAGTTCCAAGGATGTTTCAGAATAGGGAGTTGCTTTAACAAGCCATACAGACGATGTCTCTGTGACTTTGAGCACATACATGTAGTGCAGTGTAAGATAGCTACGCTGTCTAGTTGTGGATTGAGGAGCCGACACGTGTACACAAGTGCCCACAGACTGTTAAGTTCACGGACGTTACCTGGAACTTTGGAGGTCAGAGACTCAGAGGTCAGACTTCGAAGGTATGCAAGGGGGGTAGGGACTTGGCTTCAACTTATGGGTTGCGCCACCTACTATCGTTCGGTCCCTAATTTTGGAGATTGGGGTATCGGAGGTAGTCCAGAGGTTCGGACTCGGAGTTATCACTAATAGTATCTAACTACAGGGATAGTGATGTGAGAAGACTGGAGGTGGTAATGAGGAAATAAGTCAATATTCGGACTAAAGAACTGGATACAAGATTGGAGGACTATTAATACCTTGTAAACTAATTGTATCCTAAGAACATATAACAAGAAGGATATAAGAGGCATATAACAAGCAGAGTTTGGAATAGGTTCGGAGGTTTGGATCGAGTGAGGTACAAGTATTCTACTTTGGGTCGTGAATAAGGATTATACTTTAAAAGGCAAACAACAAGAACTAAAACAGAACATAATAGTTACTTCAGAGTTCGGAGGTCCCAGTGTTAGATCTCAGGGATCTAACACAGACGCTCAGTACGCCTTATGCTAGAGTGGACACATCTATGTTCCACATTTTCTTTAGATTTTAGAATCTCTTTTGTCTCAGTCTTTGTTCGCCACTCGATGCTTTACATTTTCAAAGTATAAGTTCTTATGGTAACCACCGAATAGAGACAGTTTTCGACCTCCTGTCTACTCGCCCGGCTCCTGTCTATTCTCTACTGTCAGAAAGTAAACGACACTTGCAGCAGGACTTAATGTAGGACTTAACAGAAGTTCAGAGTTTGGTCCAGATGTAGTCTCATCAGACCAGCTCCAAAGTTCAGTTCTGTCCAAAGTGTTTAGAGATTGGATGATCATGCTTATACTATAGTACTCATAGTCAGAGATCATTGCTGTCTGGTACATAGCTCTGGTTGTCTAATAGGAGATGTCCTTCGGGGCTGAGGGTCCATCGTCCTATTGAGTCAGAGATCCTTCAAGGTAGTGTCACCAGACTTTAAACACTTTGAAGATGGCCATTAGTTCCTTATCATGAACATTGTAGTTCCGTTCTGTGGATGAGAAGGTCCAAGAGTGGAACACGATCGGATGTACTTCATTGTCATCTGGAGATGTTATTAAGAGGATGGCAGTGAGAGCATAGTCAGAGGCATTGGTTTTGAGGATGAGAGGAGCTTCAGGTATCCAATGCTGAAGGATTGGAGTGGTGGTGAAAGCCTTCTTGAGTGCGTTGAAAGATTCTCAGCATTCTTGGCAAAGACCCATGGAGCACCTTTCCGAGTGAGACTGTCAGCAGAGCTACTAGGTCAGAATAGTTGAAAATGAAATACCTATAGAAATTGGCAAATCCAAGGAAGGACTGGATGTCCTTGACCTTTCTCAGTTCAGGCCAATCTTGGATAACTTGCACCTTCACAGTGTCCATTGTGAGCCCATTCAGAGACATAATATATCTGAGGTACTCAACAGTGTCCACATGGAAAAGGCACTTGTCAGCGTGATGTAAGATTCTCACACTTATCACAATACTCAACTGAAGTCAACCAATATATGGGATTTCAGTAAGTACGTAGTGATAGTATGTGTGAAGAATTGTGGGGACTACATTGTAGTTCCTATGGTTTAACTATACAGTGGGTCCATGTGTATCAGGACCCACTGGTCTATACAATGAGCTAATAAGTATACATACTGTAATATGTGATGATCCCCATGGGTATAAGTGTATGTACCTAACTTACATGCAGGCATACAGGTTGTGTTGTCGGAGCCTTTGGAATACTTCTTGGACATGCTTCTGGTGCTGCTCTGGGTCATTGGAGTAGATGAGGATGTTGTCCAGATATACTAGAACGCATACATCTAACATGTCAGCAAAGATGTCATTCATAAAATGTTGGAAAGCAGTGGGTCCATTGGTAAGTCCAAAGGGCATAACACACCATTTGAACGATCTGTATTGAGTTCGGAATGCAGTTTTCCATTTGTCACCCTTGCAGATTCAGATGAGATGATAGGCATGTCAGAGTTCAATCTTAGTATAGATATGGGCCTTGTGTAGTGTATCTAGAAGCTCAGAGATGCAGGGTAAGGGGTATCAGTCTTTCTTGGTGATGTCAAGATTGGAATTTAGGGTAAAGATAGAATGTCAGTGTAATTCCAACATGGGCCTACAGTTGTAGTGAATAACCCAAGAGTAGTACATAAAGAATCGTGCACATCCTCAAGGAAAGGTCACCCCAGTCCAGGTGTTCCTTTCACTGATGAGAACACTTCTGCGAAGTGCTGCAAATAGTGGCCTCGGCAACATCCCTAAAGGGACATAGCAAATAAGATCAAAGGTTCAAGCTCACCGTTAGGCACCACTACTGATGAGGGACTAGGTCATTTCACTAAGTTTTTCCTACTAGTGAGGAGTCAAATAACAAGGTAGACATATGATAAGTGAACTAGGGAATTATACAGGTGGAATAGAAGTACTTATAGTAAAAAGCGAATGCAGGGGGGACTAGATAGAGAGAGGCTAGAACACTATGGGAGAGTAGTGCGTGCTTAGAACATGGAGTAAGGGTCAAACCACCTTCATGGGGAACAACAAATGATGGGATCTGTGAGTGAAACCCATCAGTTATACCAGACTTCTGATCATACTTGGTGACCCTGCACGCTGCAAGGGAGATGCAAATGATGTGAAACAAGGGCGAAGTATCGTGATGCAATGGCAAAGATCATGTTTGGCAACCAGTGAATAAGAGTGAGATAGACTGCAGAGGCCTTGCCGATATCAGCATGATGGATGGACACAGGAGGATTAATGTAATTTGCTGAACTCAAGGTCTGAAAAACAGTAGTCATGACAGGTGATTCAGTTGAGGCCTCAGAAGTCGACGCATAGGTGGAGTGACCCGTCCTTTTTCTTGGCAAAGACCACTGGAGCATCGCATGGGGACCAAGTAGGGCAGATGAAATCCTGGGTTAGATGTTCTTCCAGGAATTCTCAGAGGGTCTCAAGTTCTTTTTGGGAGAGGGAATAGATTGGACCAAATGGTGGGGTCATTCCTTCTTCCAGTTCAATCTTGAGATCTTAAGGCCAATGGGATGCAAGTTTGTCGGCCTTGGCCTTGCTGAAGACATCCATATATTCATGGTACTCTTCCGGGACACCACTCCTATTGACCGGAGTTTTGTCCAAGTCGAGCTTGTCCGGTCTAGAGACAAAGAGCTGGAATGTTTGTGTGTCTTCCATTCTGGACACACAGGCAAATGCTGCTGCACTGATCATAGCAATCTTCAGAGCAACAAGTGGGGTTGGAGTTTCAGATGAGATCAGAGCCGAAGCTACTGTCTCTATAGGTACCAAAGATTCAGCCTGCAATGGAGCACAGAATGAGATACTGCCCAAAACCCAGTCAATCAATGGATTGAAGTGGGTGAGCCAGTTGTGTCCTAGTACTGTGGTACAGCTGGAATCCAACAAAGTGACGTAGAACATTATGGAGTGTTGTTCCCCAGAAGGAAAATGGATCAGGAGGTTGACAGCTTGATGGATGATGTTGTTGGTCGTACCATCGAAGAGTTGGAGCAGGATCAGAGTGATGTCATATGCTCAGAGTTTGTGTTCTGAGATGAAGGCAGATTCGAGGAAACTATGTGTCAAGGTTGCTCCCAGTAGCGGGTGTCAATGATTTGCACCATAGTTTGGAGTGCAGCGAGGGTATCAGGCTTACCCATTCAAGAGACTTTGTCCTTGATCCAAGCTGGGAGTTCATTATAGAGTTGTTGGCATAAGGTGGCATCACCCCTTTGGACTCTAGCGGCATGTTGGTTGAAGTCAATGAGTGTTAGATCCCTGAGATCTAACACTGAGACTCTGAACCTTCGGACCTCCAAACCCTGAAGTAACTATTATATTCCATTTTAGTTCTTGTTGTTTGCCTCTTAAAGTATAACCCTCATTTACAACCCAAAGTAGAATACTTGTACCTCACTCAATCCAAACCTCCGACCCTATTCTGAACTCCGATTATTATTTGACTCTTATATCCTTCTTGTTCTACGTTTATGTCTTTCTTGTTATATGTTCTTAGGATACAATTAGGTTACGAGGTATTAATAGTCCTCTAATCTTGTATCCACTTCTTTAGTTTGAATATCAACTTATTTCCTCATTACCAACCTCCAGTCTTCTTCCATCACTATCTCTGTAGTTAGATACTACTAGTGATACTTCCAAAGTTCGAACCTCCAAGCAACCTCCAAATCTCCAATCTCCAAAATTAGGGACTGAACGATAGTAGGTGGCACAACCCATAAGTTGAAGCCAAGTCCCTACCCCCCTTGCATTGCTTCAAAGTCCGACCTCCAAAGTTCCGGGTAATGTCCACAAACTTAACAACGAGATATTTGGCGACTTGTTGGTTGTTGTGCATTTGGAGGTTTTCGAGTTTGACCTTGGCTTCAGCTTCAGGGTTGTGAGGTCCAAAGTTGGTTTGGAGTTCAGACTCAAACTTGGCCCAGTTGGTGAGCCAAGTTGGGGGTTGGTCAGGGGAGATTATCCCTGGTTCAAACCAGTTGAGTGCTGTCCCTTTTAGATACAATAACATGTAAGTTACTCTGGCGGTATTGTCGGAGAAGGCTTCTGATCTATCACAAAAATTCAGGTAACACTGGACTAGAAAAGGTTGGAGCTTGCAAGTATCAGCTCCATCGTAGGGTTCCGGTTCTTGGACTTTTGTCTGGACGGAGGATTTCTTGGGGGCCAAGAGGTTCTTGGCCAACATAGCAATGGCTTCTGCCAAATTTGGGGGTTTGGCTCCATTGTCCAAGTTGTCTTGTCCTTGGTTAAAAGGATTGGTTGGGGATCAGCAAGGTATGTTGCATTCCTCATCAGGATGCTGTATTTCTTCAATGGAGGCATGACTAACCTGTGGTGAAGGTTCATTGAATGAAGGGAGATGTTATGGGCGTATAAAACTGTAAGACTGAGAGAACAGAAGATGGATCAGAAGGGACTTCAGCTTCAGCTTATGTGCTGCACCTCTCAAACAATCACAGGGTCCCAAGGCTTCAGAACAGAGGAGCCAAGTAAGGTAACACAGTTCCGCGGTACATGCAGAAGTGTGGAAGTAATAGTGGAAGTGTATTAAGAACACTACGGAAGGTTAACATGGGAAATGAGGTTGATATTCGAACCAAGGTTACTTAGTATGAATACAGGAGTTTATATACTGGAGGTACATGTAAGGAGGTAACAGTAATAAGATCCAAGTCAGAGCGGAAGAGGTATTCAATACGGATCACGAGCAGAGTCAGGGATCATAGGGCAGGGGGGGAACATAAGTAGGATATCTAAAATAGGTACCCATCATCTGTTGGTATGGGGACCAAGACATTCCACGAGGAACAAGGTACCCTTGCTGATAGAGGGGCCATGAGGATTGGAGAGCTGAGTAACAGTAGGGTAGTAATGGAAGGGATAGTACAGAAGGCGGAACAGGAGTGTGGAATGTACAGGTGTAACAGGAGACCAGCTCGGGCCATACTTCTGGTAACAGCTTGGGGAGGCATGAATGATAAAGGTAGTGAGTTTGAACATACTGTTAAATTCACGGACATTACCCAGAACTTTGGAGATTAGAGACTCAGAGGTCAGACTTTGAAGTAATACGAGGGGGGTAGGGACTTGGCTTCAACTTATGGGTTGCACCACCTTCTATTATTTAGTCCCTAATTTCAGAGATTGGGGTATCAGAGGTTATCCAGAGGTTCAGACTCAGAGGTGTCACTAGTAGTATCTAACTACAGAGATAGTGATGCAAGAAGACTGGAGGTTGGTAATGGGAAATAAGTTGATATTCGAACTAAAGAATGGACACAAGATTGGAGGACTATTAATACCTTGTATCCTAATTGTATCCTAAGAATGTATAACAAGAAAGACATAAACATAGAACAAGAAGGATATAAGAGTCAAATAATAATCGGAGTTTGGAATAGGGTCAGAGGTTCGGATCAAGCAAGGTACAAGTATTCTACTTTGGGTCATGAATGAGGATTATACTTTAAGAGGCAAACAACAAGAACTAAAACGGAACACAATAGTTACTTCGGAGTTTGGAGGTCCGAAGGTTTGGAACCTTGGTGTTAGATCTCAGGGATCTAACAGTGTGTGACCTCCACAGTGCTTGAGAATCTTACAACTATCCCTCCCTCATATTCTATCATAGGAGTGGATCAAGGAGAAATTTAGGAGCTCTTTCTGTTGCTGATTCATCACCCTCTTTATTATGACTCAATTGTGCCAACTAATACCCTGACTCATCTTGGAGATGGTGGATATTTATAGTATTCATGTTATGACTCACTTTGTCCCTGAATGACTTACCTCATTTCTATTTTAGTTAGTCTTTTCTTGTTATGACTCATATTTTTTCTAGTTTTAGATCTTTTATTACTCATTCACTATACTTTACCCCTATCCAACACATTCTTGCTTACTTTCACTATGTAATTTCTCCTTTTTTCCCCCTTTTGTACTTTGTGTTCTCACCATGACTCATACTGACTCAGACTGCTTGCTCATCATATGAGTCAACCCATTGCAGTGCATGACATCATTGTAGCTTGGGGATGTATATATAAGGGCTCAGTTTTCTGTACAAAACCAAGTCAAGTTCAGTTCTCAAGTCAAGTCTCTCTTAAGTCTTATGCTCAAGTCCATGTCAAGTCCCAAGTTTAGGGCACCAAGTCAAAGCTTTGTTACAGGACATAGCCATGCATACATCACAAGTCACAAATCACAAGTTCTACATCATATGTCACATGAAGCCAGGTCACCACCACAAGAAGTCTCCTGCATTATATCCTAGAGGAACAGGCTGTACAACTCATTCTCTGCACCAGTCAACCAACAGGAGTAGTCTCTTTACCATATGAACAACTGCATTATAGACCATCCATGTGTCATGACTGCTGTGTTCCACATCTCAAGTTCAGTGAATTACATTGATCTCCCTGGTGTCCTCCCATCACACTGATGTCGGCAAGACCTCCACAGTCAATCTCACTCCTATTCGCTAGTCACCGAACATGATCTTCGCCATTGTGCCACCATGCTTCACCCTTGTTTTGCATCATTTGCAGTCCCCTTGCAGCATGCAGGGTCACCAAGGATGAGCAGAAGTCCAGTCTAACTGATGGGTTTCACTCATAGACCCCATCCATCATCATGCCCCATGAAGGTGGTTTGACCCTGACTCCGTGTCCCAGCATGTGCTACCCTTCCATAGTGTTCTAGTCTCTCTCTATCCGGCCCCCCCTGCACTTGCTTTTTACTATAAGTACTCCTATTCCCCCTGTATAAATTCCCTAGTTCAATTATCATACATCTACCTCATTACTTGACTCCTCACTAGTGGGAAAGACCTTAGTACAATGACCTACTCTCTCATCAGTAGTTGTGCCTAATGGTAAGCTCAAACCTTTGATCTTATTCGCTACACCCCTTTAGGGGCATCACCGAGACTGCTATTAGCAGCACTTCACAGAGGTGTTCAGATCAGCAAAAGGAACACCTGAACTGGGGTGACCTTTCCTTGAGGACATGCACGATTCATCATGTACTACTCATGGGTTATTTGCTACAACTGTAGGCCCATGTCGGAATTACACTGATGTTATATCTTTACTCCAAAATTCAATCTTGACACTACCCCCTCATCAGTAGTTGTGTCTAACAGTGAGCTCGAACCTTTGATCTTATTCGCTACGACTGTAGGCCCATGTCAGAATTACACTGACATTCTATCTTTACCCTAAATTCTGATCTTGACACCATGTAGAAGAAACCATTGTGTGCTGGCTAATAGGTATTATTCCTGTTAGTACATCTTTGACAGTCTTGAGGAACTCTATGATAAAGGTTGAGACAGATTAACATGGGAGGGTTTGTTGGGTATGGAACCCAGAATTCTGTGTCATTGTCAGATACCTGAGACCTAACACCAAAACTCCAGACTCTGAAGTAACTATTGTATTCCATTCTTATTCTTATTATATGTCTTATAAAGTATAAAATCCTATTCATGACCCAAAGTAGAATACTTGTACCTTGTTTGATCCAAACTTCTGATCCATCTCCAAACTCCACTTATTATACTTGTATATCCTTCTTGTTCTAGGTTTATGTCAAGACCAAGGCCTATGTGTGGGATCTTGGGGCAAGCTTGACCAAGCTCAGACCAAGGTTAATAGTAGTGAGGGCTTAGCTTCAGCTTATATGCTGTGCCATCCACTATTGTACATACCCTCAATTTCAGAGCGAGGTTCAGACAAGCAGAGGGTAAGGAGGTAAGAGGAGACAGATTCTGAAACTAGTAAATGATTCAAGGTGATATCTAAGTTGATTTCTGACTGAGGAGTGAGGTACATACAAAACAAGACTTATATATGGATAACAGGGAAGCAGGGTCAGACATAAACTAACTAAGGGGATCAGAATAAAGCTCAGGGAAGGATAAGGGATAGAGGTTCAGGAGAACAGGATATAAGGAACAGGGGTCAGGCTCAGGCTCAGACTACTTTGGGAAGGGCTTAGGTAAGGTCAGGCTTGGGGAAGGGAGCTTAGGATAGGGTTAGCTACAGATATGGTTACCAGAGATCCATAAGGAACCAGATCATGACAGTTTATGTCCTTCTTGTTATATGCTCTTAGGATACAATTAGGATACAAGGTATTAATAGTCCTCCAATCTTGTATCAGTTCTTTAGTTTGAATATCGACTGATTTCCCCATTACCAACTGTGTAAGAACCACCTTTGCTTGGAAAATCTCGAAAAAAAGGATTAAAAATTCTGTAAACCATTTTTTCCTCATCATAAATTAGCCAATACACACAGCTTTTGGTGGGGAAACAGCTTTCAAATATTCCTTGAGTTTTTCCTTATTTTTTTCGCCATTTTACATGCCTTCCCCAGCTCAAAAACACTCAAATCTGTCATGCTGAGTGCTGGACCCACATGGACCTACAACTCTATATTTTGGTCTAGCCAATTTGAACTCTGATCAGAATGAACCATGACCCAGGAGTTTGGAGTTGTGGGCCCTGCACTCACAACTCTAACACCTTGGCTAACTCAAGACTCAGCCACTGAGTTTGAACTCTGCCTCCACAGCTCACACAAGGCAGTACATCCATAAATACTTCAAACCCAGCACACCCTCAAATCTGTGCCCTAGCAACCAAGGCTGTGCTAGGCTGTGCAGGACAGTACAAAGCTGCACAAAGATATACAAAGCTAGGAAACCAGGGTTTGGATTCTGCAAAGCTCATTGGACAGATAAATGCCAAACAATGCACAACATTTCCAAACAAACCCCTAAAACCTCACAGGGCTGTACAGGGTTGTGCAAAGGCTGTGCAAAGCTGTGCAAAGCTTACAGAGCAGAGCAGGTAATTAACTATCTATTCTTGTTCCTCCTTGCACAAACACACCACAATAGTTACAGGGTGTGTTTCAGATACTAAAATAGCTACATATGACATCACTTGCCTAATAGATTAGAAGAGCCCCACTTTACATAATCCTGTGTACAATACAATATATAAGGAGGCCACTCTGACCCCCTCAGATCAGCACAATCTGATATAACAATCTAGCTTCTTCTATCCAACTCACCAACCCACGTGACTTGCATATCTTACTAAGCTGCTAACCCCAGCTAGAGTCATACAGTTACTTTTCTGTATTGACTCTCAGTTAAGTAGCTGCTTTTCTACTTAGCCACCTGGACTAACACTCTAGGTGAAATTTCTACAGAGTGAGATTGTCAGTTGATTTTCTTGCCAATTAGCACTCCAATACCCAAGACAAGCTGTTCAGTTGATTTTCCTGTTCAGTGACTTTCACAAGTTAAGTCAAGCCACTTGCAAAAGCCACCTCCCATACTATTCATTCATTATTACAGCGCATTGACAGATTATCTGGTCAGTCCACTTACAAACTCTCCCATCAAGTGTATTCCTCTTTTTGGAATACACTTGGACCCCAATAGTGTCCTTGAGCCTACAGACTAATAGTTTATTGTCCAGTGCTGCTGAGAAACACATTGCCTTCCAGCTGTATTAACTTGGACTGGTTATTACATGGATTGCAACCAAGGTACAAATATTGAATTATTTCCAGAGTTGTGCTGCAGCACTGTTTAATATTCTTGAAGCCTCATAAATGACATGTTCTGATAGATTGAGGTGTTAGCAATAACACCAAAGTCTTGAAGGGTTCCAAAACAACAGCCCACATCAAACCTAGGAATGCCTTCATTATAGTTCTCATCCATGGGATCACCATAATATGCTATCATATTGAGCACATCAATCATGAAGCATGTTGCAGGCAATAGCATTACCTACACACAACCAATGACATGTTAGTTCAGAATGAAGTTACTCATGAGGTGGACTATAAATGCTCAACTTGGCAGGACAATACTCCCCATTAGCACACCGCACCACTGTCTCATAAAAACAATAATAAATCAGACTATTTTTCTGATAACAGCCCCCCCCCCCCCTCAAACACAAGTTGGTGTTGATCCATACAACAGACATAGTGGACATTGAGAATAAGATGCAACAATATAGTATCTACATCATGTCTCATTTCCTAATACTTAAGATCTCCCACCTACATTTTTTGTCTCCAATTCAATTCAATACATCTAAAAGCAAGGGCTCATAGTGCCACAGCACCCTCTAGTGCCTGAGGACAGTGTCCACAGTTGCTGGCTATTAATGCTAATGTTACAACAGAACATAAATGAATTAACAGACATGACATGGTGAGGATACAAACTCACTTGAAAAGGTCAGTCAGGCCTGAATAGGCACACATGATGTAATAGTTGATCCCCCATATTGGAGTCTGCACTGCAGTGAGCTCAGACATTCAAAGTAACATGAACAACTAGTATATTACCTGCACTGCGGTGAGCTATATTGCAAGTGGTGATATGTAAGTACAGAGTATTTAACGATGGAAGGTTATTCTTACCTCAGACGTTCAAAATAACGTGAACGGCTGAGGGTAGGAGCGAAATGTCGGAAAGTGAATTATAAAAGGAATGTGGGTCCTTGTAGACGTGTTATCCCGTATGATATCGAACTCCAACACCCTGAGGGTTGCCAGCGATGGTCGCGTTCTACGTAGGGGGTCTCGAGCCTGATATTCACAACATGACATACTTGGACGGCAGTCGTAGTCGCCGCCCATACGGGCGGGTTCTGGGCCTCCAGGCGGTATGGGTTGCCGCCCTGGGATTCTACGCGCCACTAGTCGATTACAATTAATTTCACTGGGTTAATGTACGGCACGGGGAGGAAGAGTCTCACAGTCTGGTTCCCTGAGACTGGAGTGGCGCTGGTGTAGCCAATGAGGTTGCCGTTCGAGAAGCTGCCATTCAGGTCGACGACATTGCTGGGGAATGCAACGCTCGAAATTCTGTACCACCCAGCGGGGATATACGATCCAGACATGATGGTGCGACTGCAGTGATTCAAATATTAGCTGAGATGTAACGCCGACTCGTGGACAGTGTCTGCTTTATACCATCGAATGAATAGAAAATATCCGTCAAGCAGGTGGAATGCTGCGGACAGGCAGAGTACAAGCAGAAGCTGCGGTCTGGATTGTAGAAGCTTTGCCTACCAGACCTGCAGGTTCGCTTCCTACTAATCAAAGCACGCACAAACTCGTACTCTTTGACAGAGCACCTTAATTTGGCCGAGGTCCCTAACTATCAGGAAAGTGAGACTGGTCGCGTTGCAGTATGCGTTAGACATTAGACGAGTCGTCTGCTCCAGCAGAGATGAAGACAGGGAAACCGTTCCCATTATTATGTAATTACACATGGCGTCGGTCCGAGAGGTTTCCCATACTGGTGAGCCGAGTTGGTAGGGCAAGCCGTGACTGTCAATTGTAATAACTTAGGGTAATTGTCCACGAAAATATCAACTTATGAATTATATCAAAATTATATATTTTGTTGAATCTGACATAGTTGTCTATCTCATACCATCTATCACTGCCTACCTTGTGCATTCACCAGCATATACCTTCTCACCTGCAAACAATTCATATCACCTTCCTCCTTTCTCTCTCCGTGCAGGAAAACACCTTTCCTTCATGGATGAGTCCGGGTCTAAATACCCCTACATTTGCCCTTGTGTGCTGCGGCAGAGAGGTAAGCAGTTTACCGATGGAGAGTGTGAAGGGGATGTCTTGGTCCAAATATCCGAATTCGAGCTGGTTTCCGCCCTTCTCAGTCTTGCATATAGTCGTCCAAAAATCTGTGGGCGGGCTGGGTAGATGGCTCCAAGATGAATGAATGAATGCATGGTTCAACTGAAAGCGTACTCATGAGGACGAGAGCTATCTAATGCACATATCTTGGGTCTTGACTGCCTACGAATGGTACGTTGTGTGAAGTCGACGTAGGGTATATCCTGAGCTGATCTCTCCAGAAGCGCTACACGAGGTTTCAGGGCAAGATTCACTGGAAAGTCAGATTTTTTTCTTTCGGTCATAGTCTTGGATGCAGCAGGAGAAGGGCAAAGTAGTGATAGTTTCTGAAGGTTGGATGATTCGTCGGGTTCGCTACAGAGAGATGGCGTATGCGAGCTCATGGGTTTCAATCTTTTGCGTGAAACCGTTGAGCTAGATGTTTCAAGTGAAAAATGCCGCTTAGAAGCGAAAAAGCCGCGTGATTTGAGCCAGGGACTTTGGCGACAATTAAATTGAATTGTGAGCGGCTTCTGTTGGGGACAAGGCTCTTCATCCCGGTTTTCCGTATGCTTGGAACGCTCTACGCAAAGAAACCATTCAGTTTGTTCGTGCGTTTTGCTAGGCATACGCACCTTCAGCTTGAAGTACATAAGCAGACATGGCTACGGGATAGCCTTCATTCGAAGCGGCACGGATCCAATCGGCATTGAAGACCTGTATATGATCAGAACTTTATAATGAAGTACACATCACAGCGTTACAATCCGACTAGCATCATTGCTTAACCTGCCAAACGTTCAGCACAGGGGAACGACCTCAAGAGGTGACTCCAGTCATTAAGTTACTCTGGTAGCCATGGATCACCGACCCCATTGCAAAAAAAGTAATTCGAATGGATATGTTCTTGAACAGAGAGAGCAATTGTTCCGCCGTTTTGAGCTGGTTATAGTCCTTGGTGTCAAGATCCTACGACACGAAGTGTAGACTCACACCACAAGGTTTTGATTTCAGGAAGTACAGAAGGGCTGAAGCAAGCTAAGGTACGCATTGAGCTTCTGTTCTTCAATACAAAGGTGAAGTCACTACCCATCCCTTTGAATATTGAGCCTTTCATTCGAGCAAAGAACGAGCGACAGTCGGGGCTTGAAATGTGAAGAGTATCGTAGTACTATTATGTACCGGACATGTCCCGGCAGGACTCTGCAGAATTACATGGGAGATATGTTAACTTATTCCGACACTGATCAATTCTCTCCCCTGCCGAGTTTGTCCAGCGAGCGTACTCCTTGTTCGTACCACTCCTCCCGGGACACCCAGAACTCTTCCCTGCCTTTCATGATATCTGCAAGTACGGCTCCGCCGAGGAATACCATGTGTTTTCGTCGAGGCGGATCCTCGATTCGGATTTTGAAATTCTGCAAGATAACATGATTATTGCACTGGGAGTGATAGTAAAGCCATCTCACCTTTAGTCTGCTTGCATCGCCATTGAGCACACGGGTCAAATATAATTGTTTCATCTCCTTTTCCAATCGGCTAGGTAAACCAGGATACATGCTTGAACCCCCAGAAAGGACAATGTGCTTATAAAGCTCAGCACGAGTATCTACTGCTGCTGCTTGGATGGTTTGGAAGAGAAGTTCTGAAGAGAGTTTGAGTGTCAAGTTTCTTATGAAAGAGCAGACACAAACCTGCTACTCCAGGCTGTTCCACGTCTACAAGATGGGGCTGGAACATACACTCGGGCGCCTCAAAGCGCTCCGATCCCACTTTTATGACTCGCCCATCTGGAAGCTAAAAGCCGAACCTCATGCATTTAGCCTGTCCTCTCGAGAAAGAGTGAACTTACAGTGTAACTTTCTACCAAAACAGTGGTCTCTTCGGACAATCTTGTATCCATGTCCAAATCATAGCTGTCCACGTCACGTTACTGAGCAGTGGATTTGAAGAGTGTGAAACACTCTACCTCACATAACAAAGCTTCTCCTTAATCTGCCTGACAGTATCGAAGTCGGCTGTCCTGTTGAACGCATACCCTCGCATGAGAAGAAGTTTAATTAGATAACGTGTCACATCGCGTCCTGCAATGTCCAATCTCCGAGTCAAATGAGGTAGAGCAAACCCCTCGTATACGGGCACGATATGTGTTACACCATCCCCTGAATCTACTACGACGCCGGTTGTTAAACCTATACTCTTTCGTCAGTGATGGCTACAGCAACTGCGACGTGACCCGCCTTGAGCATATAGTGTCAGTACTGCTTGAATTGCCACGTACACACCGCCAAAGCCGTACTCCTCGAACATGACCTGGGCGATCTTGTGCCTGTTGGCTTTAGGGTTCATAGGCGGCTCTGTTAATAGGACCTTCCGTCCCGCGGGATCGATCTTAAGCTTTTCATCAAAAGTGTAGTTCCAAAGGTAACGCATGTCCTCCCAGTTCTTGATGATACCGTGTTCAAGGGGTTGCGTTACCTGCAGGTAGTTGCGATACTCCTCTGCCTCATCACCGATCATGATATCTTTAATGACCGCATTCCCTTGGCGTTCCTCGGCACGCAGAATGGGTCGACCGATGATAGACGGAAATACTGAAGGAGAATCATGACGACGTGCCAGAAAGTCTATGCGTCCACTGACCATGTTCAGGAAAGTTTGAGCCAGCGTAACCCACTTTGACATACTGTGGAACAATAATCAGTGAAATCAAACAAGCCAACGCGATTCAGAGCATTATATACCCCAGTACCGTTGTCCACAACGAGCGGAGGTCCGGGATCCATGACTTGCTCTATTGAATGTGCGTTGAAAGCGTAGCAAAAATTGAAACTCCGAACCCGGGACGTTCGTCATCTTGGTCTCAACCTATGTGAGTATACTTATTTAGCGCAATCTAGAAGCTGAGCCGCCTTAATTTGTATGCATCGAGAGCTTACTTCCCAACTCTCAGAGAAGCTTAGAATATCACATACAAGCCGGATATATAATTACATCTCGGTGATTTAGAGTCGAGCACGCGACCAATACGCTACGTTGCTTCTATGATTTTGAGCCGCTGCTATCCAGTATGATTGTGCTTAGAGCTGGGGCTGTTTAACGTCCAGCAGTAAAGCTGGCCTTCTTACTGTAACTCACTAAACGGATCCTAGGATATGGATGCTAGGTTATAAGAGCAGACTCATATGTGGACCAGTGGTGTTACAAATTCGCCTTCTCCAAAGCAGCATACGCGTCTCATACATTGCTCCTGGAAATTGCCTCAATTCGCACCCACAGTCTGCTTTCGCCATCTCCCGCCATTCAAATTTCCTGTTTTCGCCTCCTGCTCTCTTCTCAGAATTCTCGATGAAGTATGGACCCAGCAGAGGCCATTCTCAAGGTTGTGGGTGAACTATCACATATGCCAGGGCACCTTATTAAAGGCTTTATGCAGTGCAGGTCATTATGATGGTGTGCGGCCGTGACATCCTTTAACCACTGATGAGACAAAGCGTACAGTTCAGAAGAACAAGTTAGAGCACTTTACCAAGAAACTTCATATCCTCGCACAATCCATCAATAATCACCTCCAAATGATTGGAGAAACATGGAAGGCAAATGGGACGTCGTCCCTGAACCTGTGAAGGATTGCATAGCTAAGCAAGTTTGACATGTGCATGTACAAATTCGTACGAATTTCAGAAAATAAGCAGACCATACTGACTATGTCTCGAGGGCGTCCTAGCATATCCTCTAGATCACAGAAACCGAATTAAATCATCGAGGATCATGGCAATAACCAGTGCGGGAGATCGAGATGCACAGAAATAGTAGCGAGGTTGCTGATTGGCTTGGCACGCGCTCTGATGTACAGCCGCCACTGCTCTAGCAAGAGCATCTGGGACCTGACATACATCTTATGGAGTCCAGCCACCAGGTCACTCTGAGAGCCGACGCATGTGTTGATGCGTGTGTTACATAACACCGAAGCGAGTAATTTCTACTTGTCCTATGCGTTGCCAGTTCTTTTACACGCAACACGACCTCTTCCTTACTCGGGCACTCACTCACGACTTGCCTTCTTGTAATGCCACCGGCTTGGCAGTGACCCAGCGCGAAGAAGAACAGTGTCAGGGCGGACCAGTTGTCTTTATGAAGGATCACCCGGCAACCTTAGGGAGAAAGCACTGAGAACACATCTACTTTGACCCCCGTATCTATGATACTACCAGATGTGAGTCAGTATATGGATGTGGTGAGTTATTGTATCCATGTTTCGTTTAAGTATCATAGCTACTTGTTATTTGACGGTTGCTGAATATTCAACTAGTAATAGATCATGCAACTATAAGCATGCCGATCCAGGGTTATCGTACTACTGATGAAAGACTGGCTTACATTGACAGGTTCTTTTAAAGCAAGATACCCTCGCACTGGGATTGGAGGATTAGTAAGTACTATTTGAGCTGATATTCCGATAACTTCGCTGGATATGTCCAGACGTGGACTACCCTTCGTGTGAATATCGCTTTCACTGACCGGTGAACTATTTATTTCCTCATACAGTCCTCCACCATGCAGTAATATCGCACGCTATCATAGCGTCAAGAGAATATCATCTGACTTCTGTTTTTATTGTAGCACCTTGGCGTGGGCCGTAGTATCGATCACGGCTACGATGAGCACGTTTAGGGCCTTACAGTAGCGATGAACAGGCTCGAATCACTTCTGTTTGAATATGGATGCCTCGGACTATGGCAGCATCCTTTTGAACAGCGTCTGCTGCCTTGTGAGTCTGGCTGTTTAGTCACAGACCGATAAGCACCTTTAACGGTACAGGTCATCGCCATTCACAGCCTTCTCGCCGCATAACGGGACAAGGCCTCATGTGCGTAAGCGGGGATCATTACCTGTATACATGGTCATAACTATCAATCAACGTGTAATACTGAAGGAGAATTTGAGAGGTTCGTCGTATGATATTCATGGCAGTCGAGTCCTTACAGTATTCTTAGCATACTTATACCGGCAGAAAGCCCCAACCCATGTTGCATTGTGGGAGAGCTAGACGAGAACTTTTATACCTGGAGAACTCTACAGCACTTGGTCCGATCTGTGTTTTCATACTACTTGGTTCAACGGCCGCAGCTCAGGAGCTGCGTCTGGCAAGTACTTTGGCTTGACCTTTTTTGGAGTAGAACAATAACATGCCAGATAGTGTCTATAATCAACTCTTTGACACGTATCTTTGTTCAAAAGCACTCCTCTATTTGAGCGCAAAGGTCTTGGGCTTTCAACTATGTGTTTTATGTCTTTTGATTTGAATGCCCGTCAGCAGTACCATGGTGAGGGATCTGGTAATACCTGACATCAACTTTCGTGATTCCTTTGAAAAAGTATTTATGGTTAGAGCGCGAAGTGTGCCTTCCGATTAGGATACAGGACATAGATGGGCATTTAAACTGGTCTGTGCCCCGTATGTTGGCTTCCAATGATTTCCTCCTTACGTTCTTGCCGGATGGCCCTCTCAGATAGGACATGACTGGATATTTCAGGTAAATACGAATTACATGCGACAGCCTTACTTTAAGGCGTTGTTGAAACATGGCAACTAATGATGTTTCTTCCACAGAGTGCCACAAGTCACGATGTACTTACACTCGTGGTAGAGGAGGAATACAGTACGCTTGCCACTGCCACTGCCTGGGAGTGAAAGCTCTCAGTCACTAACTGCTATCGATCACCTTCACAACGCATGCCTACCCCGTCTTTTAGGTATACAGTTCCCCCTCGAGCGTGCACGGGTCGAGTCTGTCGTGGCTTGGAATGCAAACGTGAGGTTTCTCCAAGCAGGCCAGCTCACTTCCTTCATTTGCTGATTAGGAGCAACGTGCCCCAGTACGATGTATCGGCAAAGTGGCATCAATGTCGTGTCACGACATTATCTATACATATGTACGGCCTGTTCGTCCACTCCCCCTCCCCC
>QFFB01006938.1:0-13405 GCA_003316465.1 Ramaria cf. rubripermanens
CCACAGAGACACCGACTGTCGCCGTTCAGTCCATATTTGGAAGTTCCAGTCCAGGTAAACTCGTACGTGTCAAATTGGGCTTTGCCATAACTGTATATCGTCTTAACGTCCGAAATAGGGAGCTTTCACTCCTTTTCAACAACTTGTATCCTCCTCGTCTGGATCCTCTTCATCTGCACCCTACTCATCTGCGTTCTCGACTGGATCGATGCCAGTCAAAAGAAATGCATTTGGCGCCATAATAGACAGTGATAATGTTCAATCTGTCTCGACATTGGGATTCGCATCGATTCCGCCAGTCACGCCAGCCTTTGGAACGACAGGTCACTTCCAAGCACACGGTGACCTACCGGCCTTTTCACCACTGAAGGGTTCCACATCCAATGCTGAAGCAACAGTTTTCACTCCCAAATCAGTTTTCCCTGACTCCGTGTTTTCATTCTCGACGTCTTCCTCAGGCCCATCTCATCAGGTTTCTGTGCCGTTCACGTCAGCCCCGTTTGGAGCCCTCCCACGGCCCACTGGTCAAATACCCCCTGCTTCTGAAACTGCCTTCTCAGTCTCGGATACGGGCACGTCAAAGTTGCATGTTAGGGCCGGGACGCCTGTCTCAGCGTTCTTGGCTCCTTCCTGTGAAGGTGGACACGTCTCAACCACGCGTCTGCGACAGAAACAGCGTCCCCGATGGAAGTCGATCCAGTCACACTCAACGTCCAGTCCCGTGTCGCCGCGGTCTCCCAAGAATGCACCCCCATATCGCATTCCTCTCAGCATTCAACATGAAATCGAGCAGGGTAAGTACGATACTGACCAGCGGTTCCCTGGGAATCGGTTCTTGGAAGTGAGCACATGATTCTAGTCTGATCACAGGATGGCTGATGCGCGTCTGACATTTCTGCAGCTGAAGGCTATGCGTCCGTCGATGCGAGCGCATTCTATCAAGCACAAGCTGATATCTGATCCGGAGCACAGGACAGACCTGACCGGCGCGATCACTGTTGTTGGGACGTGTCTTGACATGTGTCCAGAGTACGAACGGCACGAACGGGAATTCCAGAAAGACGTGGATGATTGGGAAAAGGTATGCATTCCTAGACATATCCGAGGGCGTCTTGTCGGGTGTGGTGGGTAAGTGATGGCGAGTATGTTACTGACTAGCCACTACTATCTTGTACATAGATTCCTGGCACGAACCCGAAACGGATTGATCATTCACGAGCCGTCAAGAAATATCGCCGGTCGGCAGCTGGTAATGATGAGCCGCTAGAGAGTGACCTTCGACCACCAGAGGTTTTAAAGGTTGGTCGCGATTATGAACTGGCCTGTCCCCGGGAGTTTTGACAAATATTTATACAGGTGACTCTAGACTACCTGTTTTACGAGCTTCTGGATAAGCATGGACTCGAAGCAACGTATGCCTTCATCCGAGACCGAACTCGTGCCATCCGCACGGACTTTACTATTCAGCATGATAAGGGCCCAATTGCAGTAGAGTGTTTCGAGCGCATTGCACGTTTCCACATACTTGCCGTCCATCGGTTTTGTGAGAGAGATGATGTCCGTGGGTTCGATTATTGGCAGGAAGTTGAGCAGATGATGAAGAGTTCGTTGACCCCTCTCTACCAAGTCACATCGCTAACTCTCTACCTTTCATTGCATAGCACTACAGAGCCTCATGCAATTTTACGACGATAACGAGGGCAAGCTGGAGTCGCCAAACGAAGCTGAATTTCGCTCATACTATATCCTGGCGCATATCCGGGACACCAACTCTATGCGGCGCCTTCAAGCTCTTTCGCCTCATATATTCTTGGATCCAGTCTTGCAAACTGCACTGGAGTTTCGCTCGTACGCTCAACGCAACACACACCTGGAAAGGCGTCCCTCAAGCCACCGTGCAGCAAAACTTAAGTTTCGCAACAGCGAGGCATGTCTCAATGCTTTTACCAGGTTCTTCAAACGGGTCCAAAATACGGGAACCAGCTATTTGATGGGGTGTTTGTTAGAATATCATTTCGGAGCCGTTCGCAAAGGCGCCATACATGCATTGTGGAAGGCATATACAACTCGACATAGACCATTGCCGACGAGGGACTTAATGGAGATGTTAGGGATGGATAACGAGGAGAAGACGGGGGAAGTTGCTCAACGTTTCGGCATGATCATGGTAGAGGATGCTGAGGAATCAGGAATAACCACGGCTGTCCAGCTCAACAAAAATAGCAAGTTTGAGCGTGAGTGATTCAAATTTTACATACGGTTGGGCCCGTTAATTCTTAGAAACGCAGATGCGAACCAGATGTCGCAACGTCACTCTAGGAGGCTTGTTGAATCTAAGAGAGGCGAACTCGATGATGTTCAAATCGTCGATGGTCGCTTTGGCAAAGCGTTCTCGACGTGGATTGTAAAAGAGCCTGACGTTGTATCTCCAACACAACTCCGGTTATCCAAGAAAGTAGTTGAACGGAAATCTAGTCAGGATTCCCCATTTTCTCGCCGCATGCCCAGTGGGGTTCCCGTCCCTCCACCCTCGATGCCATCACCTACTCCCTTCTTACCCCCGACATCGAAATGGGGTGTCTCCGATCGGAAGCCAGAAGTACATACCTCCAATGTTGGTAGCGCTGGCACACCAACGTCGCAGGTCCTGACTACCCAGCCATTTGTCATTACCGGCACTCCTATGCCAGCTCCCCATAGCCTTCGTCCACCACTTCCTGCGTCGGTGTCCACACCTTCAGCACCTTGGGCAGCAGCAGGATCATTTCCAGTACCATCTAGCTCTACAAACTTTTCAGTTCCTGTTTCATGGACCAAGTCTGTGTTTACACCCCTACCTCCTATGCATACACATCAATCTCCAGTGGTGCCCAATTCTCCGAATCAGACACAACATCCCCCTTCCCACCCCGTTTCCGCCTCCATTTCCATAAACATCTCAGGACCTTCATTAGCTGAGCCCGTGAGCGCGGATATCCCCGTACCTGCGGTGCCGGCACCATCGTCACCGCGGCTGACGACAGAGGAACTATTATTCGAGCGGCAGCAAGAACGCCGACGTGCTGTGGCCGTGGCGTTGGCACAGGCAGATCGACATCTTAAGCACCAGTTCTTGTTTAAGGTGTTTACACATTGGAAACAGAAAGTCACGAACCGTGGACATGCTCGAGAACTAATGCAAGAGCGAAAAGAGCAGTTCAAGCGTAGTATTAGGGACATGGGCCTTAGTAACACCGTCACCGACAGCAGCAGGAGCCAGCAGAAGGCAAAGTATTATATCGAGGAAGATTTGGTTTCATGGGAGAACACATCTCAGGCATCTTCGAGCGTTAGCATGCGGAAACGGTCAAGGAAGTCCATCAAACGCGCTGATGATGAAACGACTCTTGCTGCCATTAAGGAGGTTTGTTGGCCGCTCATCATGACTCCGGTCTGGTGTATTCATCTACCTACCAACAGACGGAGGCCAGACGTCTCAAGCTCTGGGAGCCAGGTACCTTTTTATCTTCAATCGTGAAGCGCCTTCATCCTAGCAATTCGTTACCTCGGGGTTGGGAGGTATGGCTATCTACAACCTCAAAGAATCCAAGCACTGCAGAATGGCTTCGATCGAAGTTTGGTGCGGATAGCTCTACGGCGTCGACAGAACATCCCGGTTTAGATCGAATTTTAATTTCGGAGACCGGTTCGAAACCTACCGGTCCCAGCCACGGGCCCGGGGTCCTGATTATTGACTTGACGCCATCGACGGACGAAAGGTTAGTTTCGTGCAGCGTTATTCCAATGCGACGATCTCACTTTGGATGCAGTACGATTCAAGTTGACATATCACGTGTACGAACCCTTTTGTCTTTGTTACCTGCGGACCGGTACTACGCTCCATCTATTTTGCTCTTACAATGGACTGAGGCCTCTACTGGCCCAAACGCGCCCATATCACTCGAGTTGAACCAACTTCAAAAAGGCGGCATCATTGGATCTTGGCAGATACTTGCATTTGTCAGCGATGGCCGTCATTTAGACGATCAATTCTCAATTGCACTTCAAGCATTGCCGATGGATACTGTTGGCAGACTCGTTGAGAGGGTATCCCTTGACGGTGGGTTCCTCTAGAGGTCTAGTATGAGATTGCTAACCCTTTTCCAGACGTTATCCAGATGTTTTTCGTACCATGGGATATAACATTGAACGAATGGATTAGTAGTTGCCAATTAAACCAAGATGAAGAATGTGAGTGTCGCATTTTATAATGAGACAATTTTCTTTAATCGGACCGCAGTCGATTGGCTACTTTACGGAAAGGTCATAACCGTTATGCTGAGTCATATCAATCGCCTTGCGACAGAAACGCTGCGAGTCTGTCAAGTCACCGTGTTTCTGAAGCAGTTGCCTGTTTTTAACGGGTCATCTATCGTCGACCAGTCGTGAGTAGCTGTCTGCTATTCCCTTGGTCAGCTAGCAGCTCATTCGATGCAGATCAGCGTTTGAAACATTCATAAATTACCTTAGCCTGGAATGGCTTGCGTCAAGTCCGCACGCTCTCTGGTTAAGAACAGAGTTGAGCGTAGATCTATCAGGTGGTCGAGGTACTGAGACTTATGTGACCACCCGATAACACTCATATACCCGCGCATCCAGATTTCTACGTTAAGGCTGTGCCTGAACGTCTGGCTCACCTGATGCTTCATCAACTTCGTGCATATGTTTCACCAGACACGACTTTCACTTTGGGTATCAAATGCATGCCGTCGAAAGTCGCGTCATTTGTTGAAGTTCTTCGCAAGACATCAGTCATGGAGCGACAGGTGCAACCAGGGTCATCTCCCATGAAAAGGCACCATACTTGCGACCAGCCAGACGATCTGGCCTATTCCGGTTGGTGAGTCAGATCTGCGGTTGAGATGGGACCTCCCTTACATTACACTTATGCAGTGCTGTCGAGGAATCTGAGACAAAAAAAGGCAGGCACGATGTCTTTACTGAACCGATTGGCAGGAAATATCCCTCGTCTGAAATACGAAACAATGTCGCAAAGCGTGACACATTGTCTCACTTGCGAGCTACCGTTGCAATGGCGCGACAATCCATGGCAGACCTTCGGGCCATAAGACAGCATGCAGAGCGGAGGTGTGTCTGAAGCTGTGCTCTCACAGCTGTGACTTAGCCCCTGTTTTATTCTCAGCCATTCCCCAACTGATAAGTCTGATTCTTGGGCGCCGATGGATGGTGCGATTGGCTCAGAGTGGCATGAGTTGTTGGGCGGGAAGTTGGGCGCTTCGCAAGTGGGGAGGGAATGGGGAGAATGAGCTCGCAAATCTCGAAGATGCCGTGGCATGTGCACTGCACAGCTCTTTAAACGTTCGCAACATGAGCGGAAGTCGTGGCCAGCGCTTCAGCGACGCGGTGGATAGGTTTTTTTTCTTCTGCAATACTTAATACGTCCTTGCTCTATATATTACTTTTGAGTATCCTTGAATTAGTGTCTCCAGTCTGCTCCGAGTATGTATAGATACCTTGACATTAGCAATGCATGTATACTTAAGCCACCCGGACAAAGAATTAAAGATGTATTTGGATATGACTGAACTCGATACAGATTGTTTGAATGGCGTGTTATGGCCTTCAGACTTACCAACGGTTTCTCTTGGTCTCCGTTATGTTCAGCTTTGTCGTCGCGTCGCACGTGACCATACACGCAGTCGGGTCACCTCCTGCCGCTGGAGGAACAGAGGCCCTACGCAGCAAGCCTGTCTGCTCAGCTCACCTTTTATTCCTCTCTTCTCCTATGTACTCTATGTTTCCAGGGTACGCATTGCCACTTCGCTACACTAACGCTAGTTCCGCTGAACACGGCTACACGTGTAGGCTTGAGCTAGGACGCGTCAGCACTCGCGTAAAACCCGCGTCAGTGAGCCGTCATGGTCTCACTCCTGCCTACTTAGCATCCACCTCGCGGGGTTTTTTGCCCCTCGCTCGCTCGTGACGCACGCCCATCCTCGCACAGATAAATTTCGCATCTAGGCTTGCTTGCCGCACGCACACTAAATTCGCATAGTCTAGCCTGCGTCCGCGCTTTCCCTCCCTTTCTCTTTGTTTGTATCCCTGCATGGCATAAACACTGTTTCCCACTGGTTTTTTTACTGCCATGTGTCATTGTCAGGTATCAACTCTCTTTCTCCGCTTGTAGCAGGCTTGCTTCTCGCCCTTTCATGTACTTGTATTTACAACGGCAGTCCGAGTCTCTTTTTTTGTGGCAGCGGCCTCGCTAGGTGCCGGAGTCCCTTATATCCTTGCCTAACCCTTGCATTGCAGGCTAAGGAATTTGAGTTGGACTGTGAGTCTGTGCTTAAAGATATGTGCAAGGTATGTAAACCCTGTTACTTTGAATAGTCCACCATGTAGAAGAGCTTTGCTCACGCTGTGCCGGTATGTGTCACAGGACCCTTGGAAATATATACTGGTGCCTGATGGAAATCCCCAAAATTAAGGGTTTCCTGGACAGAAAATTCATGTTTTGCCTGGTTTTTGTGTGGATGCTAGATTAGGCCCTTTTGGAGGCCCAAATTTGCCCAGACACTGGAATGCAATTTTTTGATACCTAAGACTACCTTTATTTTGTTATTCCCCATGTCTATTCCTCACCATCCTGGTCTTCCTCATCCTTGTCTCATTCTCTTCCCTTTTTCTTAGATGTTGATAAGAGGCAGTATCAGTGGTAAGATCACTTGATATTTCTATGGCTGAATATTCATGTATAAGAATGTGTGAGATGAGAATGAGATACAAGCAGTGAACCAAAAGGTGTGTCTGCTGTTGCCATATTGAACTGTACATATATGATTGGGGTTCCCATGTGTATCCACAAGCCCACTTGTGAGGGCAACACTGGTAATGAAGCCACAACCTTAAGATACTCAAGGAGATAAGAGCCAATACAGGATAATGACCAACTGTGCAGTGGATATCCTCAGTCTATAGCACTATCAATGATAGATACATGGGGACTTGCCTATGCAGTGGATATCCTCAGAGATCAAGCTGAGGAGATGCCACCACACTGGCTACAACCTTATCACTGCACTGGCAATGCTTACATAATCAGGGGAGATAGAAACTCATGGAAAGTGATAGAAACTTATAGAAAGTGATAGAAACTCATGGAAATTGATAGAAACTCATGGAAAGTGATAGAAGATCCAGAAACTTGGAGAACCGAGACTTTGGAAATCAAACCAGTGAACCCTGACATCACTCCCCTCTTAATACTTGTCATCTTGACAAGTAAAGTTGCCACCTAGCCCCAAACATCCACCAAGGCTTCACTTCCCAACACACCACAGGTGGGAGAGCAGTGTTAGGATTGCTATTTTCCCAGTATACTCCAGGACAATCATGCCACCCATGACCCCTGCCATCACTGAAATATCCCATTACACCACCTCTATGCATATATCACTCTGTAAGGGGAACCTCTGTGCAGCTTGTGAAATCCTTGCAAACTCCTTGCGAAGCCTTCACACCCTACATTCCACTCTATGTGAGCATTCCCACACCCTGCGAAGTCCTGCAAAGTACGTGCAAAGTATTTGCAGCCTTGCTGAAGTAGATGTGAGGGGAACTCCTGCAAAGTCCAGCAGAGTCCTGTGAAGTCTTGTGAAGTCCTTGTGAAGTGCATGTACCCTAGGTTCCACTCCATGCAAACATTCCCACGCCCTGTGAAGCCTTGTGAAGTGCATGCAAGTGTATACAGCCCTTCTGAAGTCAACCTTACCCAGTGTCACTTCGGCATTGGGCCTCTTTTTCCAGAGTGGTGCAGATTGGTCCCTTGGTGGTTTCTGAACACCTCCCTGGCCCTGTCTGTAGTTCAGCACCCCAGTTGCTTATGTGATTCAGGCTTTGGAGGTACAGAGTTGTGATACCTGAAGTATATAGCTGTTAGCTAGTGGGCGAAGGCGACCCTTAGAGTTTTCTCTTAGAATTTCCCCTTTGCCAGGTAGGCCCTTGCATTGTATGTAGTTGTATATGACTTAGGATTCCCCCTTTGCCAGTGTGCCACTTGAGTGTAGAGTGTCTGCTTAGGTTGCCCTCACACACTCCCACCACTATTCACTGGTCACTGAACATTATCATTGCCATTATGCCACAATACTTTGCTCTCATTTTGCATCATTTGCATCCACCCTTCAGGGTGCAGGGCCACTGAGTGCAAGCAGAAGTCTGGTATAGCTGATAGGTTTCACTCATAGACCCTATCAGTGGCCTTGCCCCATGAAGGTGTAGTTTGATCCTTACTCCATGCCCTAGCACATGCTACGACTCCAGTGTTCTAGCCTCTCTCTATCTGTCCCTCCCTGCATTTGCTTTTTACTATAAGTACTTCTATTCCATCTGTATAATTCTCTAGTTCCATTATCATATGTCTACCTTGTTATTTTGACCTCTTCCTAGTAGAAAAAACCTTAGTCACACAACCCACTGCCTCATTGGTAGTTGTGTCTGTTGGTGAGCTTGAACCTTTGATCTTATTTGCTATCCCCCTTTAGGGGGATTGCTGAGACCACTATTCGCAACACTTTGCAGGAGTGTTCGGATCAGCAAAAAGACCACCTGAACTGGGGTGACCTTTCCTTGAGGATGTGCATGATTCATTGTGTACCCCTCTTGGGTTATTTGCTATGACTGCAGGCCCATGTTAGAATTAAACTGATGTTATATCTTTATCCCAAAATCCAATCTTGACAAGCAGCCCCTTCTGGCCTCCATAGCTCCCCTTCTTGAGGCATAATGGGATGATAAATTTACGAGGATTGGGGTCGATGGGTAAGTGTGGCCCTCTGAATCTTGCATGGCATTGCTGTTCCCCTGCTGCATCATGGAAGCTCTGACCCTCCCAGCCTTCAAAGGTATAAGGTGTTCCATCATCTAGGAAGATAGGATCACTGATGTAGTATGTGTCCTGTCATCTATGTTAGGGTCTGAGAAATGTGAGTGGGGGTTGTGTGAGGGGGGGGGCCTATCGCTGACTCAAGGTCCTCCACACTAATGGACCACTTTGAAGGTGGGGAGGTCTTATAGGGCTGGTGGTTGTGCATAGCACTGGTGGTAGGGTTTGGGCTTCTGAGCATCCCTCTCAGTTTGGCCTTGCTGGTTGGCCTGGATGATGAGAGGCCCAAAAAGTGCAGGAGGTCAGGGTTGATGGTCGACATGGTAGGGAGCTATGTGAGGTTTTTGGTCATGCTAGGGAGAGTGATGAGTTCAAGAGCATGAGAGGACATCATGGGGTCAGTGCAAAAGGAGTGAGTAGTCCCAGATAGAGAGGGTTAATATATGGCATTGGGGGTTTAACATAATGAATTGATTAGGTGAAGGCTGATAATGCTTATCTCTGGGAGTCTGGCCTCTTGACATAATGTGTGATGTTCTGGCCAGCTGTCCAGTTGAAGAGAGTTCTTTTGGGAGGCTCTATGAAGTTCTAAAATCATTGGAAGGGGAGGGACATATATGTGGCTGCAGAAATACACTGGGGTGCCTCTGGGTTCTGTCTGTGAAACTCGCTAATAAGCCTCTTTGCTCCAGAAATGTCCTTTGTGGGTAGCCAAAGGTCATCAGTGGCTCCATAGCCCTTCCAACATACAAGAACCTCCAGCCTTCCATGGAACATCTTACTGTCCAGAATCCTTTCAACTTCATACTCCTCAATTCCATCCCATATAACAGAGGGGGAGGGGGGTGGGGGGTGGAGGGGCATGATGTTCAGGGATTGGATCCTCTTCATAGGGTCAGAGGAGAGTGACAGAGAACACTGGATGGGTGCAACCAAATGATGCTGGGAGTTTCAGACCATAGGCATTCTGTGGGACAACCTTATTAATGGTGTAGGGGCCTAACCATTTGTGATCTCACTTTTTCATTGGATGAGTTGTGGCAATATTTTGTGCATTCAGCCGGACCTTGTCACCAAGCTTGTAGACTGGGGCTGTTTAGCAGTGTATGTCATAGAAATGTGCCATATCATCTGCTGCCTTGGAGAGTGCTGAGTGAGCTTCATTTGTGGCCCCTTCCATGTGCATTGTGAACTCATCTAGGGCCTCAAGTTGAGTTTCTTGGACTGGCTCCAGTCTGAGTCTGGGATGTTGGCCACTGTCTAGCATGATAGGTGTTGTCTGGGTCAAAGCATGCACTTGGTTATTATAGGCAAATTCAGCAAGGGGTATCCATTTAAATGGTTGACAAAGAGTTGAAGGTATTGCTCAATCTCCTGATTGACCTGTTCTGTCTGACCATCAGTTTGAGGGTGGTAAGCTGTGGAGGCAGCAATCTTGATGCCAAGAAGCTTATTCAGCTCACACATGAACTGTGAGACAAACTGGGTGCCACAATTGCTGATAATCTCTTCAGGGAGTTCATGAAGTTTCCACACATGGTTGCTGAACAGTTGAGCAACCCCCCCAGAATTTACATCAGAGGTGGTGGGGATGACATATGCGTGTTTTGAGAGGTGATTAATAATAACAAGGAGAGCATTGTACCCATGGCTGGTAGGCATTTCCACAATCAGGTCCACAGATATAACTTGCCATCTGTGATCTGGAACATGGTTTGGCAGGAGCTTGCCCATGGGTGAAACAAGGAAGGTCTTTGTCTGATTGCACAGGTCACAGGCTTTCACATATTTTGCAATATAACATCCCATCCCGGGCCACCAGTAGCTTCAAGAGACCAGCTTAGTAGTCCTCCAGTGACCAGAGTGGCCAGTGAGAGGTGTGTCATGGTGTGCTTGTACTATGTCATGTCGCAGTTTTGCATTGAGCGGCACATACACTTTGTTGTGGTAGAGGACAAGGCCATCCTGCTCAGACCACTCTTCTCCCTGTAAGTTCCCAGTGGAGCCTAGTTCTTTGAGAGCCTTGACAACCCTCTTGTCTGGATCTGTACAGTTCCTTACTCGGCTGAGGAAGGCATCACCTTCACCTGGAACCAGCTGCATGCTAGCCTCTGTGGCATTTGCATTGACATGGAACAAGTCAGGGGTGAGTAGGACTTGGTTTTGGTTGTCTTTCTCCCCCTGCTTATGATCCACATGTTGTGAGAGTGCATCTGGCTTGGCTGAGTGACAACCAGGATGATGGATCAGCACAAAGTCAAAGTGAGAGAGGTAGAGTGACCAGCATGCTTGATGGTGGTTCAGGTTTTGTGTGGTGTGGAAGTAGGTGGGGTTATGATGGTTGTTGAGAATCTCAATCTTGTACTTTGTTCCCTCTATGACGTGGTGCCATTCCTCGAGTCCCTGAATGACAGAGAGGAGCTCCTTGTCATGGATGGCATAGTTGTATTCTGCATCAGTGAGGCTTTTGGATACAAAACCCACAGGCCTCCATTTGTCATCATCACAAAGTTAGGACAGTATAGCTCCTGTGGCATAGGCAGATGCATCGATCTCAAGATGGAAACATTTGCTCTGATCAGGGAGGACAAGGATTGGTGTTGAGGTGATGAGGTGTTTGAGCTTGTCAAAGGATGCTTGCTCTGGACTGCTTGGATCCCAAGACCACTGGGCATCCTGTTTTGTCAACTGGTTGAGAGGTTTTGCAATGTGTGAGAAGTCATCTACAAAGCAGCAGTAGAAGTTAATAAAACCAAGGAATGATTTGACTTTGGTAACATCGTGCGGTGCTGGCCAATCTCGCACTCCTGTGACCTTGACAGGGTCCATAGCGACCTACCCTTGAGAGAGGATGAGGCTGAGAGACTCTATTTCCAATTGCTCAAATAAGCATTTTTCAGGCTTGAGGTACAGATTGTTGGCCTGAAGGATTTCAAGGATACATCATACAATCTTATGATGTTCTTCGAGTGACTCAGTGAAGATGAGAATGTCATCCATGTATACCACTACAACCCCTTCATTGATGAGGCCCTTGAAGATGTCATTCATCATTGTTTGGAAGGTTGCTGGGCTGTTCATGAGTCCAAAGAACATGACTAGAGGTTCATAGAGGCCCCTATTTGTCCAAAAGGCTGCCTTCCACTTGTCTCCCTCTTTTATGCATACATTGTTGTACCCCCACCTGATATCAAGTTTTGTGAAGTACTTGGCCCTCCCAGTAGCAATCTTATTCATGATGTCTGGAATGAGGGGTAGAGGATAGGCCTTCTTGATTGTTATATTGTTGAGCTTGCAATAGTCCTGCACAAATCTGAGACTGCCATCCTTTTTCTTCACAAAGAAGACTGGAGATGCCATAGGTGACTTGGAAGGGCATATGTAATGGCTCTTCATGTTCTCTTCAAGGAAATGATCCAGTTCCCCTTGCTCAACTGGAGACATTGGGTAGACCTTTGTGCTAAAGGGTTGTGCACCTGGTGTAAGCTCAATCACATGGTCCCAGTGCTTCCAAGTGGGCAGTTGGTCAAATGACTCCTTAGAGAACACATCCTTGAACTCCTGGTATGGCTTATGGATGAGATCTTCAAAGGGTTTGACCTGCACTGACTTACCTGCTTGCTTGGCAAGTTTCTGGGAAACTGTTGTGCTTGCACCAATCGTCTCAGATTCTTTGTCCACAAATATGACAAAGGTTCTATCCCCTTCCTCAAGTAGGCTGTGAGCATGTTGTGTAGCAACGCCTCTTGTGTCTTTACTCTCCTCTGGAACATTTTCAATCAGGGGTCCTCTGACAGTGGGTCCGGCCCCACATAAATTGGGACAGCATGTCATCTTCACATCCCCCATGTGCCAGTTAACTTCTGGGTTGCGTTCAACAAGCCATGTGTGACCAAGAATGATGGCAAGTCATTCCATACTTGTCACAGAGAATGTGGCACGTTCTGTATGATCCCCAAAGGTACAGATAAGGTTGACCTCTTCCTTAATTGACCCCACTTCATTTGGTGTGCCATCAATGTTGTAGACAGGGACTGCATGAGGCAAAGGATGAGTCTGAAGCCTGTTCTCTCTTACAAACTCAACATCAATGAACATCCCTGTAGCGCCACTATCAAGGAGAGAGTCAATTGCAAGTGGGTGACCTGTGTCAACAGAGTGGACCTTGAGAGGTACCTTGGTGCATCAGTGAAGGTCAGTAGTACGGATGTAGAGAGGGAGTGGGAGTTTTTCATCAACTGTTGGAGAGATAGGAGAGGCTTTTGGCATGGCTGGTTTGGTTTTAGTTTGATCTGGGGTTGAGGATAGATGTATCATATCGCCTGTGCTCCCTATGGTACATGTTTCAAGAACTGAGAACCTATTTGTCAAGCGGTAAAGATGCACTAACAGGAATAATACCTATTAGCCTGCACGCAACGGTCCTTCTACCCGGATGGTCTATAATGCAGTCGTTTGTGGGCAAAGAGACTACAGCTGTGGGTTGACTAGTATGGAGAATGAGTCGTACAACCTGTTCTT
>QFFB01006950.1:0-20371 GCA_003316465.1 Ramaria cf. rubripermanens
GAGGGACGTGTGGGACTTCAAAATCACAATAATGGATCAAGGCATAAGTGCAATACATAGATTACGGATGTCCCGTGCTAATGTTATCTAGGCTTTAAATATTTTCTAAAAAAAAGGGAGTCAGCGCTACACTCGCAGTACCTATTAATAAATGATTAAGCTCTTTCGCAAAAAATCTTCAGTAACTTCAAGTTGGCACGTTTTCTGGCCGGGATTTGAAGGCGACAGTAAGCTGAGGTAAACTTCTTAGATCCAGTACATGCGAGACCTTAATTACGTTGCTTAGAATCTCAGCGTGTTACAATTGTTTTAACCCAAAACCTTACATAAGTATCTTACATGTACGATTTATATCATGGATACAGATATTGTTTGCCCAGGTCTCTCAGGTATGATCGTCACGGTTTCAGAACCAGAGCGTATATAGAATTCTGCAAGCACAAGCAGAGGGGTAAGGAAAAAACGAAATGCACGGCATCATCGTCACCTTCATATTTATTACAGTTAGTCCTCGTCATGACTCGGCTCAAGCGTGAGGCCGGCCTTCGTTTGTAAGTCAAGTAGATGTTAAAGGCGTTGCGCCTTGCAGCCAGAGAAAACTTTCCGAATCAGGCATATCTGCTAGTTGATTGCCCGCAAACAAGTCAGATTTTGGCCAACACTTCAAGCATAGTTTACATACCTTCTTCCCGTTGCACGCGAACGTCGACACCATGTGTAGTAGCTACTTCCAGAATTTCATCCAAGATGGCACGGTCATCAGGACTTTCCAAACGACACCCATATAGCTCAAGTGTCACAACCGGGGCGCCTGCCTGTATGACCTTGGACCAACAAAGTCCAAAACCCTCCGGGTCTGGAACCGCTTTACAATGCATGGCGAAAGTTAATGTGTGGAGGTGCGGGGGGAGTGAAAGCATGAATGACGGTGAGGATGAACAGTCGATGACTCGGAGATGCTTGAGAAATGATAGCTTCTCAAGGCCGATCATTGACCAAGGTATCTTCGTTTGATCGGGCTTATACCATGGGCGTACGAGGTCCAATTCTTCTAACACAGCGGAAAGAGAAGGGATTGAAAGCTCTAAAAATCGAAGTTGGACGTTGCTAAAGCACTCTGTGATGTGTAACCTTCGAAGAGAGCTTAGAGCGCCGGTGCGTGCGAAGATGTTTCCATAAAAGGGGAGGACCCCAGCACAGTGACCAAGAGCCAAACGACGCAAGCATGGCATCTTTGGCCACGGTATAACGAGACACGAAATTCCAAATTCGATCCCCGTAAAAACCAATTCCTGAAGTGCGGGAAGCTCATCTATCAGGCTAAGCCAGATCATGAGAGGCCCAACCTCCTGATGTCGTAAACCGCCTGGACCAGTCAAGTCGAATGAGGTAATGTGTAGGGTATTGAGATGTGTGAGTGCTGTCATAGTCGGATACGCGTATGCCAGGAGCGTCACGTGCTCCTTACCAATAGTGGCAGGAAGCTGTAGAGATTCAAGATGGTGAGATGAGCAAGTCGCGATCACTCTCTGAATGAGACTCGGACCAGAACGTCTTTGGAGCCGGAAGAAGGAGGGCCGATTGGGCGTGAGGGCAGCTCTAGGAATGATAAGGGATTTTATCAGAGGTGACAAAGCCCGATTGCGCTCTGTCGAACGCAAGAATAAGAGGCATGACGCCAACGAGGTAAGCTCCACCCTTTTGTAAAGAAAATGTACGGCTGGCCCATGAAAGTCTTTGCAAAGGGAGGCAAGGCGCGCGAAGTTAATCCTTCCCTCGCGCTGGCTGCAGTTGATATAAAGATGCTGCATGATGAGGAATACGAGCTCCTGAGGGAGGCCTACAACATGGTAATGCAAGTCAACCGTCTTTCTCAGCGAACGCCCGACACGACGGCGGACACGACGGAACACATTCAATATCATGAAGTTTCAGCTGGATGAGGCTGCGAATGGACAATAGAGTAAGTAGCGGCGGCAAGTGCTCACCACAGCATAGGTTTTGAGGCGATGTGAGCGGGCTTTGAAATCGTTTCAAAAAGCATCGCCTGAGCTATAGATCACCGGCTGGGTCACAGGTGGGTCGAACAACTCACAAGGGTGTCAGAGAAGCTACATATCGAGTTCAGGGGGGGCTAAGGATACAATTATGCAAGAGTTGTAACTATCCTACAAAACGCAGGCGCAGCCTTCACAATCTCATAGTTTTCTTCATCATCATCTTGCTACGTCCTGCACGATGCTTTGGAATGCCTTTATGGCGAGGTTGCTGGCCCTTTCCATCATGAGCTGCAGAACCGGGCGTATAATTTAGGGTCGAAATATTGAATGAGCTTCAAAACAATCAAACGTACGTGTTTTTGTGGCCTGAGGTGGAGCAGTATTGGCCGACACGGGGGGAGGAGATATGGACGCAGGTACAGCTTCAGTGGACATGTCGGTTGCGGGTATGGGCCGAGCTGGGTGCGCAGCTGGTACGGGTTCCGTATTGGAGAGATAGTTTACACCGCGCTCAGGCACGTTCGGAGTCGTCCCCAGACTGTCATTCCGTGCCCAATCGTGATTGGCGACCTCGCGTCTGAGGTGGCGTGCTTGATGAGCGTGCTTAGAAGATCTGGAGCTGGGGTCGACAGGCGGATCCACGACATTCATTGCATAGGAGCTTCTGGGGTCGACAGGCGGATCCACGACATTCATTACATAGGAGCTTCTGGGGAAGGCACCAAGGGTCTGTGGATGACCGTGGAAGCGACGAGCCATGTGGGTGTAGTGATTATGAGGGACGATGGCGTCGACGCCCAGGACAAAGAGGAGGCATAATGTGAGATGATACATTTCGTGGAATACGTTATGATATTATGAGAATTTAGACACTGTATCGGTTGAATATACGGGAGATAAAATACTAATCGATGGCAGGAAGGAGAACAAACACGCTCTGTCACATCGATGTCACGCAACCTTGCACCGATGTTTTCCCAGCCAACACACCACTCGCAAACAATAAATTGGCACGTAGGGAGATTCTTGGATATTTTTTCTCGGTGTCCACCGTCAGTAGCTTATCGGTGGTTTATGCAGTACTTACATCCCTGTACATAAACCAGAACCGGAACCACCCAACACGGCGGGGGAAGAGGAAACAATGGTTTGGACGAGCCGAAGGGGGAAGACTTATCTATTGAATGTTCAAGGTGAATTATTTAGAAGTTGTTGTTTCCAGATCGGTGGCTTGTCTGCGGTGCTTTCCTATACATAACTGGGATTTCAAGGATCACCTGCGACCTCGGAGTCTCCGTACGTCGATGCTTGCAGTAGCGTAATGGCTATATATGAACCCATCTATACCGACAACTTGGAGAGATTTGTAATAGATCTTCACACGGCTTTTCTCGTATTACCTACGTATACGTTGCACTCGGGGCTCTCTGAAGTCGAAAGCAAACTATGCCGACATTAATGCATATGCATTGTATACGTATATAAGGCAGGATGGTCGACCTCTCATGGCAAAGTCTTGAAGTGATTATATTTAGCTTAGTTTTTACATAACACGGCCGCCGGGGATACCCGACGATATCTTATAATGAATCAACCTTGCCTCTAGCTGGAATCCGACACCATGTCAGGTACAAATATTTGCTCTGCTGTATTACACCCACGTTGAAACGCCGTTGTAGATCTGACCATTACTTCATTATTCAATGTCAAAGGAAAGGTTGGTAAGTGATGGTCAAGGGCTCGAGACTCGGAATGCTTTACACTAAAGCCATGTTTTATCCAGCGGTCGTAACTGGAGGAGGGTCAGGTTTAGGAGCTACGATGGCCACCGCCCTTGTACAAAACGGCGCCAAGGTCTACATCGCCTCCAGGAAAGAGTCGCAGTTGAAAGAGGTAGATTCGATCGCTTGAAAGGTCTTATCCACTCATAATGGTTATTATAGGTTTCTGAAGCGTTGCAAAAGATTCGTCCCGGTAGCTGTCACTACGTAGTTGCGGACCTTGGTGTCAGCGCCTCTTCTGTTTTCTCGCTGTCGACACTGAATATGTTCAAATGCGCCCCATTAACAAGTCTAGAGCAGGATGCGACAAACTGACTGACGCCATCAAGGAGAAAGAAACTAAGATCCATATCTTAATTAACAATTCTGGAGCGACATGGGGGGCGCCATACGACAAGTACTTCCATTTCCGCGACAGTTGTTAGTGCACCACTGATACTGGAACCCACTGCTCTAGATTTCCGGAAAAAGAAGGCTGGGATCGTGTTATGGCCTTGAACGTCAAGAGCATCTTCTATGGTATGTCCTTGCTCAGCTGAAGTGCCTCAACATTGAAATATCTTCTCTCAGTAACTCAAGGGTAGGTGACCATTGTGTGATTACGTATTTCTCAAATGCTGTAATTTTTTTCTAGGTTGACAGAGCTTCTAGCCAAAGATTCCACCAGTTATGACCCTGGTCGTGTCATAAATATATCATCTATTGCCAGTTTCAATACGAATGCGGAAGGGAGCAAAGTCGCAGAGCGTGGTACGGGTTTGTGGAGTTGTGCGTGACTGTTGTAGTTATGAAGCTTGGCACTAAAAGAAACCTGTGACCAGACAACGTTAGCAAAGCCGCAGGTACTGATTTCGTTCCACACCATTTGCGTTGCTTCATTGATGGATTACCATGCAGTGAACCATTTGACATCTACTTTGGCGTCGACTCTGATAAGCCGATTTATCACGTAATTGTATGCATCCCTCTCAGAAACTTCTCTGCTAATACAGATCTCTGTAATAGTGTCAATGCTATTTGTCCTGGGTAAGTACTGGCAATTCTGCGCTTGATTATTCTCTTACCTGTACTGTTGGTCATAGGATGTTCCCATCAAAGATGACCGCACACGGCTTCAAGACGGCCAAAGGTGAAATAGTTGCAGCTCAGCCTACGGGTGCGCTTCGCTACTACCTTGCTTCAGTCGCTTTTATAACATGCTACCTGTTTTCAAGGTCGTTTTGGAGAACCAAGTGACATCGCGGGTGTTGGTATGTCGTTTTGACACCTTCTCGGATCATATATGCAACATTCACAATACGCAGCGCTTTTCCTTGTAAGCCCAGGCTCTGCACATGTAACTGGCGCGCATATCATAGTGGACGGTGGCTCGCTGATCGCTGGTAGAGCCCGCTTGTAACGGGGAAATGTGATACAACTACCTTGCATACATACCATCACATGTACGAGACATATTGTTATACATTGATATTATGTCGGTGAGAGTTCATCTTACACTATCCTACTAAGCAGACATACAACTATCTTGAAAGCCATACCACTACTAACTCGAACCGAAAGTCGGAGGGGGTGGGGATTTATTTGCAAGGATGCGAGAAAGAGTAGGTAATGGAGACATAAATTTTTTAGGAAGGCGGTAAGGGTACATTTGAGGAGAGGGAAAGGATTCAAGATATAATATACAGGTCAATATTCAAGGAACGATATTATCATGCATCGGGGATGAGATTGGTCGAGTGCAGTTGGTATGTGGTGGAAGAAGTTGACCCATGGTGTTTCCGTGCTGAAAAGGGACCGTTATGCAAAGAATGTGCATGGTAGGCTGGTTTGATGCTGGCAGGCCCAGGGTTATGACTAATGATTTGTCTTAGAAGGCCGTTGAAATTGTCTGCAGGCAGGTTGGTGTAAATCTTGTGAAAATGCATTGCAAAGTGTGCCTCTAGTAGACCATTCTTCATGATGGAGGAAACAAGGGGTGGATTGACAAAGTTGTTGTTGGTGTAAATGGGCAGCATTGAGACATGGTTGTTGATCATTGCAGCGTTGTATGCCGCATGTTGACTGGGTGGAACTGGGTAAGCAAAGGAATCTTCATCAATGTTGGGGCATAGGATGGTGGATTTGCATACAGGTGGCTTGTCAGGCAGTTGTTATGATCCGGTACCTCATGGATCTCTGGTGACCATATTCAGTAACTAACCCCGTCCCAAGCCCATACCCCAAGCCCAACCTTATCTGAGCCCTTCCTGAAGTAGTCTGAGCCCAAGCCCGACCCCCGTTCCTCATATTCTACTCCCCCAAATCCCATTCCTTAACCATCCCCGAGCTTCATTATGATCCCCTTAGTTAGTTTATATCCAACCCTGTTTCTCTGTTATCCATATATAAGTCTCGCTCCGTATGTACCTCACTCTTCAGCCAGAAATCAATTTAGATACCCTTGAACCCTTTGTTAGTTTCTCATTCCATTCCCTCTTAGTCCCTCTGCTCCTCTTGTCTGACCTCACTCCAAAATTAAGGGCACATGCACTAGTGGATGGCACAGCACATAAGCTGAAGCCCAGCTTTTACTAATCCTCCTTGGCCAAGCTCAGTCTGAGCTCGCCCAAGGTCCCATGCGTAGACCCCAGTCTTAACAGCAGTCAGCGGCCATCAGAGAAGTAGAGCACTCTAGAAACAAGATGGTGTGAGGATGTAAGATTAAGAGTATGAAGTGCCAATCCTTTTTGAAAATACAGGCAAGTTCAAATTGATAAAAGTTGTGTTGTTCTTGATGGTCAGCAGATTCACAGCCAGATTCCCAGAATCAATTGATGATTGTAAAGCTTGTATGAATGTTACTGACTTCTCATAAGTGGAACATAGGAGCAAGTCATCAGGGGGGCCTAAGGTGAAAGATGTGACATGTTGCTGAGGAGAATGCATAGAAGTCATCGTAATTTTGAGTCAATGTTGTTACTGTAAGCATGTGATAATATGACATCACATCAAAGCAGGATTTATCAGTATTTAAAGGTCCTCCAGGGGTAGTGAGTATTAAAGTTTCAATCAGGAGGCATTGTGAAAGGAGCTGGATTTTATTTGAAACTTTTGCATTAGCAAAAGGGCGCTGATATTGCAAGGTCATATATAGTCATATATATGTCCAGTTAGGCACAGCCTGGCATCACCAGACATATATCCCCTTATATGAAACAAGCAGGTGTGGTGCCTGTGGGTGTTTTTTGTCAGCTCTTAGATCAGCAATTTGTCAGTGGACTGCTCCACTGGTCCAACAATAACCCTTGACCCAAGCCACTGCCACTGCTCAACCTCTCTCCTCTGCCTCTCCACTCCCACCTCTCATAGATAGAAATAAACCTGTGCTGTGTGAGAGTGAAATACCTACAGTAGATGATATATATAGCTACAGCAGAGGACAAAAGACACCTTCCCAGAGGTGTCTCTGCTTTGAACTGTTGGGTCTGACCTCTTCACTGGGGCAGGTTTTTCTCTGCTAAGGAGCCTGGTAATCATCCTGGGCCACCTTAGAGGGAGCCACAACTGCATTGCAGTTCTTTTTAGTCTCGACTTGCACTACTGGTGGCTGAAGAAGACTTCAAGACAGGACCAGGACCAGGACCAGGCCTTTTTTTTTACTGGAAACCTTCCAGTTGGATAGCTGAAGAAGAATTCCATTGACCCTTCTCATAAAATCATAAAAATAACAGCAACAGCCTCTGCTTGCCAATTGTAAGTCTGATATGCCTGTATTATTATTTCTCCAAGCTTATGTGTATCTTTAGCTTGCATTACCTCATTTCACTGTCTTGAACACTATAACAATATATATATATAACAATACTTCTGCTTGAAAATGTCAGTTTTTAACTGCTTTGTTCTCCCTCTATATATTTAAGCTTATTATGCCTGTATTTTTCAGGGATCCATCTACTCCAGAGAGAAATTGTCAGCTGGAGTGTGAAAGGGTGAGGGAGGAAAGACAAATTACATCCACCACTCATCATAGAGAGCACGCTGCTGCAGCCACTGCCATCAGGGCTCAGAACCAGTCACCACCACATTTTCCCATCCATTCTAATCTCCCTAACAATAATAATAATTCAGCTGATCCCTTTCAATAACAAGCTGTTGCAGGACCATCATGTGCTCCTAATAATAACCCAGCTGAACAACCAGATGCAGGGCCTCCTCCTTCCAGTCTCAGAGTGCGGCTGGCTGCACTTCATGCTCAGGCTAATGCTATAAAAGTCCCACAAAGAGATTCAGGCAGAACCCTGTACAGGCTGCTCCTAATCCTCCTCCAATAGGTTCTGCATCTATTGTGAAGATGCATGCTCTGGCAGATGCATTGCCAGTGCCACCCCTGGGAAGATACAGGCAACAATCTGTACAGCCAGCTCCTAATCCTCCTGCAGTGGGGGTGGAGGAAATAGCAAGGTTGCGTGCTCAGGCAGCTGCTATATCAGGCATGCCACCACAGCCCTTGAGAGGACAGAGGCAAGAGGCTGCTCAGCCAGCTCCTGTAGCAGTGGAAGCAATGCAGGCTCAGGCCAATGCACCAAGACAAAGGCAAGATATCATAATATATAAGGAATGTCACTCTCATAAGTTGTTGGCCCTAGCTGTATCTCCTGATAGGGATGTGGTACTGATTCTGGGGATACAATATTGAGGCTGAGGACATGGTACTGATCCTGGGAATACATGGACATGGGGGATACATGGGTGTGGGGGATATGTCAATAGATTCAAGTCCTGCACTCCAAAGTTGTGCAGCACTTGAAGGTAGAAGTATGGACTAAAGCCTGTCATGTGAGACAGAATGGTAATTATTTATTATTTAGATATTATATACCAGGTAGCAGAGTGTACCTGGGTCACTCTAAACATAAGCAAAGTCTTCATATCTGGACTGACTGTGATGTCAGTATACTGGAACACTACTCATGTTAGATATGTTATATTGAATGTGCTAGGGGTCCACCTGCTCAGTCAGTCAGTCCCGGAGTTTGTTGGAGGCATAGGAGGGCACATACATATATTGTTGGCTCCTGAAGCATGTTGTGAATCCATATCTGGGGACCTTTTGTGAATACCTATAAGTAGTAGATAATAATTCAATGTAACACACCTCTCTCTTCCAAAGTGCTGAATCCTGTCAAGACCTTAATGAAGGAGGACTATATGGTGACATAGGGGATATGTGGACACAGGGGATACATGGACATGGGGGATGTTGTAACTTAGGATTTGTTTTTAGTGAGATGCATTAAACTACCAATCAATTAAATGGGCAATGCCCACCGTGCGAAGCATGAGTACCAAAACTTGTATGACTATATATGACCTTGCAATATCGGCTCCCTTTTGCTGACAGGGTGTCGGCAAGTCTCACCTGGCAGGCATTAGCCATCATTTAGCTGTTTGATTTTCTTACACCAACACCTATCAGTTAATACTATATCTATTACTTTACCACAATGCCAATTTTTATAGTCAGCGGGATCACCTGCTTGAAAACCAGGACGCGCGGTGTACAGGATGCAGTTGCCTGTGTGTGGTATCACGGCACATTGTTGGCGTGTTCCAACGGCAGCATAGTCACAGCAAGGCTCCGTGCAGTGGGACGCGGGCAGTATCAGGTTCACGCGGATGGGACAACCGTCTATTTCAATGCAATGCTGGACGATGCAACGTCTACCGTGATGGACCTGCATTCCGAGCGGCTGTTAGTTTTCCCGGGGACGTGGCATCCGTCTGGTTTTCAGAAGTAAAAGACGTACAGATATTTTATACGAGCCATTTCGCCATTCAATACCCTGGAACGGCCCCATAACAATAACTTGGTTGCCCACTCGGTGGTGGACTCGGTATTGGGCAAGGTCGCCTCGCATCAAGTTGTGTCAAAAACTATCTCGGGGCGCCATCACACTGTTCGCTGAAATTTTGCAGAGATTATTCTCAGTCGTCGTGGGGCAAGTATTAACTGTGTATGTTTCTCGATTAGGGGTACGTCTCACAGTTTCAATTTGCTTCTTGTCATGATGGCAGGGTATAAAATTACGTTTTCTAGAAGGAGCGTCTTTGTTCTGTATCGTCACCGTCCTCTGTGATGACACTATCTAGCATGTCACCCTGTCGACCCTCAATGCGACCATCAGGCTTGGACGTTCACACACATTCCGCTTTTCTCAAAGTATACCAACTCCGGACGCCCCATCAGATGTAACATTTCACGCAAGAGCACTAACTGGTTGACGCAACGTACGCTACGTAGTCAAAGACGGGCGAAGGCGTGCTGGCACAGCTTACGGCTCAAGTTAGGATATTGCACAGGCGTCCATATCGTGTGGCCTCGAAAATTTCAAAAACAGGTCCTCACATTCGGCTGGCATGCCGTAGTGGCAGAGGCGTCTAGATCCGGGCTGTTGTTACCTGATCTTAATCATTCGCGAAAATGCTCAGAGTAGGACATCGCATGGAGATCTGGGTTATTGCTAGATGGCCAGGCCGTCAAAGGGCCACAGAGGATGACCTTCTGATGCTGAAAGAAGTCCACCGATCGATATCTGCACCCACGGGCTAGCATACGCATCGATCCATACCTGGATGTTGTGCAACAAAAGCAGGATAGGGCGAGAGAAAAAGAATCGATTAGAACTGTGACAAGCCCACAAATAAGAAACACTACATACCTCTCCCACCGACATATTCTCAATCAGAACCCCAATCACAATCACAATCACAATCACAATCATAGGGACAACTCTAGAGCAAACTCCATGCGTGATCCAGTCACCTTATTTGAACTCAAATAAACACCCCCACGGTGCGGCTCTCCTCCCTAGTGTGCTCCCCTTCGACACTTACGATACGCACACACCTACAAATCTCAAACGCAGTTGATATCTCTTCTCAAATCCAAACTCAAACCGAAATCCAAAGCCGTTACATCTCCCCAGAGACAAGGCAGACCGGACGTGACACCTAATCTCATGGACAGCGATGAAGAGATAATGTGGCAGCTGGAAGAGTGGCGGCAGATGGATGAGGAACGTGAGCTGGAGATAGAGATGCAGCTGGAAGACCTGCGGCAGATCGATGAGGAACGGGAACAAGAGGTAGAGATGCAGCTGGAGGACCTGCGACAGATCGATGAGGAACGGAAACAAGAGATAGAGATGCAGCTGGAGGACCTGCGACAGATCGATGAGGAACGGAAACAAGAAATAGAGATGCAGCTGGAGGACCTGCGACAGATCGATGAGGAACGGGAGGAGATAGAGCTGGAGCAGTTGCTGGAGGGCCACAGGCCCCTGTATGACAAACGAGCGCAGGTCTCCAGCACGCCTGAAGTGAGTGTGAGGGTGGCGGCACAGGAGAAAGATGCACAAGCAATGCAGACGCTGGGGGCATGGGGTGATCTGAAACGGACTTTCGCACGCAGTGCAACTGTAGCCACGTGTGCCCCCCCCACAAAACCAGCGGACGCCGCCACCACCTCTGCTGCTGGGACGGCTGTGACGTCTTTCAGGGGGGTGTTGTTTGCTCCGTCTCCGTCAACAGGTTCCCCCAAACCTACATCCGAGTCCAGATGCCCTCCGTCCCCTCTCCCTCTCCGTTTGCCTTCCGAACCCGTACCCCCGTCTGAGCCCTTGTCTCCCCAAGCACAGAATACAAGCAATTCGAATTCGTCTTCGGATAAGGCTACGCCCGTGTCCCCTGTGAGGCGTCACAAACGCAGGTTCAGGGTAGGACACCTGAAGGCGTGGTAGACGGTCTTAGGCTCCTAGCCATTGCAGGGACGCTCACCGTCACGCCATTCACTTATGGTAGATACTCACTCCCGTCCTGGTTTCTCCACAATTTTTCTGTTTCGTTTCTTGGATCTACGTGGGATGCAAATCGTAATAGGCCGTGGTCATCTGGAGTCGAGGAGTTTGGGAACTTGGTTACATAGCATGTAAAACGGCATTACCCATGAAATAATTTGACACTCGTACGAGCAGCCACGTTATAGGCATCATTCGCTACCAGAGACAGAGGAGACAAGACAATGTTAACAGTTAGTGGTACTTCTTCACGTACATGTGGGCCGACAATAAGCCTTTTTTTTCTTTTCTTTTCTTGATCAAATTTATCGTCTTTTGGGGCCGAGGCCTATGGAGGACGCATCTACAAGTATCTGCTTCATATGTAGTCTATCGGCCCTCTCGACCGAAACCGAGGGGGGAGGGCAGGACATCCACTGTCGTTTGTTGAAGTTATGTTTCCAGCGCTGTCATGGTAGCGTTGTATGGTGAATGATGAGCGAGAGGCACGTACATAATTTCGCGCTGTCAATATCGCATGTAGCCAGCATACCCCGTTGGGCTCAGGTTGACGGGTTGAAACACATGTGCATGCATGCAATGAGAAATGAGCCCCGCGCACACATGCATGTGCTAGGCTGCGATTCCCCCGTTGACGAAAGCAATTAACAGCCGAAACGAACCTCATCGACAAATACAAATAAAGGTTGGATAAGACCCTTACTAGTATCTACGGGTTGAAGAGCCTTGCAAGGGACGCGTCTAATAAGCAGACGGTCCCGTCACGTGATACTACCGAGGACGCGTCGATAGGTGTAATACGCGACAGGCTGGCCGACCTTTCGACTGATTCCCCGCCTGTCTCCCCATCTCCATCCCTCGCGTTACCTTCCTTAGCATTTTTTACTTCGAGATAATGCTGCGAGAGTCTAATCTCAGTTTGACCAGTAAGGGCTATAGTGCAGACAAATTGAACTTAACCAACGGCATCAGGCTGGCTGGCATGGCATACGATACTACGGTATCTAATTATCTATCACAAAAACCATTACAGTTCTCTAATTGTTTTAGAACTCTTCCAATGATTTCGTCTCGGTCGCCCTGGAAGATAATCAACAGCTCAAGATCAAGCTCGATGCGTTGGCTCTGGACAGCGCAATAACAACCGACCGCCTTAGCGAATACATGCTTCTTTACAGGGATATGAAGGCTAGGTATTTTCATGCGGAAAGCAAGTGCAACGAGCTTGAGAGATCAAAGAGCCTCGAGCTTGCGAAGTTATTAGAAGAGTTGAGCGGGCTCCGGGCAGCAAAGGAGAGTCATGACATAGAAGCAAAGGGGCTCAGGGCCGAGATCGAAAGGCTTAAGGTTAAGACTTTCAATATTCTGATGAATACAGGTTATCTGAGTGCTACGCAGATCGTCAAGTCGACTTCCGAGCTTGAAACTGAAGGTCAGAAGTGTCTCCATCAGGACACGGCAAGTATTGCAGGGGAGTTCAAGGCCTGTATCATCCTCTCATGTGATCATTATATGCGAGCTGACGTCGTGCCGCCAGCCCGTATATCGTTCGCCAGAAGAAATGATGAGAACGAGATTCGACATACTCGGTCGCCTTCCTATTCCGAATGACATCCCCCTTGATGTTCTGAAGCCGGTAGGAATACCAGAGCGTTTCACCTTGCATGAATTCTTGCTGGGCAGTGCCTCCGGCGTAAGTGCAACCTTTGAAACACTCCAAGGTCGCAAGTAGCTTATATGCTATCACAATCCCAGTCTCTCAAAAGCGCGTGAGAAAGTCTTAAACATCCTTTAATGCGTCAGTCTCAAAATGAAAATGCCTAAAGTCTGACAGGATACTGTGCCTTTACCGAGAGTACTACCATGTGGTGCCCCGAACGGGAAGAACACGGATTCTATCTTACGCCCCTCTACAAGTGTGATACTGGCCCACGCTCAAACGTAATACATCGGTGGGTAAAGGTGGACATCAAAGCGCGCATGCCAAAACCTACCGGTAAGTGTGCCAAGGAATATCGCCAGGTCACCGTGCTAAATCTGAATATTTTATTTTATTTTGTTCAGAATGCTTTTACAAGAAGGAAGGGGAGTGGTACTACACTGGTACATACACATCATTAAGGTTGGAAGACTTGACGCCAAAAGAGTTCGACAACTTGAGCCAGGAGGCGAGCCAACCTTTTTTTTTGTAGTCGGCGCATTCGCTCCAGTTCTGACGGATATATAGACACGAGACGCATTAGTAAAGGAGACCCTGGCAGGACGGAAGAATGTTACACCCCAAATTATCTTTGAAACATCGCAGCTTTATGCCGCTGGGGCGCTCAAGGTGGCTGTAGTTGGGATTCAGTGCATTGGTTTCAACCGCATGCTGTATTCTGTCGCACTTCAGCAAGCACATCGATTTCAGTCCCAAGGGAGAGGCAAGGTTGCGCTCACAAAGGATGCCTCTTAGTCGGTTCGCTTGAGCCCAAGGCTTCGATACTATTTCTAGCAGACGAACTTCGGATTGGAATCGTGATGTCTTGAAACTGTTTATTGGTCAGGGCTTCTAGTGCAATGAAAGTACTTAATTTTGAAATGTCGTCGGCATCGGTTGCAATACTCTTTTATTCCTCACCAAGTCGTTACAGTCTGTAGTAAGTATGTACTTTACAGTCGCCTTGCTGGCCGTGGCACTGCCGATTCAAACCCCGCCACCAACCGCTGCGGCCACCAAATATTTACGACACACATCACAACATACTTCACTAAACTTGCCTTGCGCCCTTGTCTACGACGATGGCTCAACCATGGCAACAAGGTCAGGCTGGCTTCCAACAATATCCTATGCAGACTGGTGCACCACCCAATTTCCAGCAACAGCAGGGCTTCGGCGGTCTTCAACAGCAGCCCACGGGCTTCGTCCAACAACGGCCTGCAGGCTTTCCGCCCCAGCAGACAGGGTTTCAGCAACAGGCAGGGTTTCAGCAACAGGCAGGGTTTCAACAGCCCCAGCAGACGGGTTTTCAGCAGCCTCCGCAGGCCGGGTTTCAACAGCCTATGCAAACTGGCTTTCCCGGCGGTAGTATAAACATTCAACAAACTGGGTTCCAAGGCTCAGGTTTTCAACACCGTGCTCCACCGCCACCGCCTCCCGTCCCTTCAATTCCCAGTCGTTTCCAAGGTCAGCCGCAATCGCAACTGCAACCTCCCCAGACAAATCCTGGCATGCTCGGGGGTGGTCCTCAACAACAGCGATCATTCCTATCGCCTTCTCCTGGCCCCCAGCTTATACCCCAGCAGACCGGCTTCGTAGGAGGCGGGGGCCTCATACCCCAGATGACTGGTTTTGTCGATCCCCGTCTTCAGATGATGGGTAGTACCTTCATGCCTGCCAATCTCTCAGCACCGTATGCGCCCTCTGGTGCTCCCCAGTTTGCAGGTGCACCACAGCAGCAGCAGGGTCTTTCGTTACAACAATCTTTCCAGCAGCACAACCAGAACCAAAGAGGTTCGGCTGCGCCCAGGGTCCCATGGGCACTAAGCAAGGCTGAACGGAAACAGTACGATCAGATTTTTCGGGCATGGGATACGCAGGGCACAGGTTTCATCAGCGGAGACACTGCGCTGCAGGTCTTTGGTCAGAGTGGTCTCGAAAAGAATGACATGGCACGTATCTGGTGTGTATGCTTTATACTATTCTCGTGCATGCTGCTGACCAGATAATAGGTCTTTGGCTGATCGAGACGACCGTGGCAAGCTTAATCTGGCTGAGTTCCACGTTGCAATGGCGCTTATCTACCGCCGTGTGTACAAAATTGCTTGTCCGCTGCCTACTCTTATGTGTTGTTGTAGGGTTGAATGGGAATGACATCCCGGAACAGCTCCCGGCAGAACTCGTACCCCCGTCGTCACGGGATTTAGATAGCTCAGTCGACATCGTTAAAGGACTTCTTGCGAACGATGGACATACACGAGCTACCAACGGCTTAGACGAGCCGTCTTCTAAGTTGCCAGTCCGCTCATTTTATGGGGGTGCATCGGAAAGCGCCAACACCCGCAGAGACGGTACCATTTATAGGCATAATGAGGACGATGTTTCTAGCTACAAACCCGCCAACCGACATATTGACCGCCGTGCGGTGCGCACGGGAAATGAAAGTCCCGCGGCCGATCTGAATGAGATGCGACGACAGCTTGAAAACACGTCAAAGATGCTGGAAAAGACGTCGGAAGAGTCCGCATCCCGTACTGCTGAGGACGATGCACTCGACAAGGAGATGGAGGACTTGCGGTACAGGGTTCGTCGCGTGCAAGATGATCTAGACTATGTCAGCCGTGGTCCGCGATCATTTTCCAAGGACGAAGAGCGCAGGAAGTTGGAACGTGATCTGTTGCATCTCATGCATGAACGTCTGCCAGAGGTCGAGAGGAAGATTGAGGCCCGAGACAGACGCAAGGCGAGGGAGAAGGAGGATTGGGCGCGCTCTAGAGACCGCAACAATGATAAGTACTCGAGGTTCGACGATGAATACTCGTCCCGCCGCGACAGATATCGTGATGAAGACGATGACCGTGGGTACAAACGTGGTACATTTGACAGAGACGATCGTCGTCCTCGCAGCAGAAATGACAATGGTGACAGAGAGTACAGCCGCACCGATAGGTATTATGATAGAGACCCACCCTATGGACGTGATAGAGGACGTGAGTCTACAAGAGATCGTTCCCGAGACTCTCGTCCTCGAAGCCCTTCAGTGGCGGCACGTTCGCCCCCGCCCGCACCCCCTGTCGCTGCAACTCCAAAACACAATGCGCCTCCGGCACCTACCCCCTCTCCTGCCAACATTAAGTCTATGACACCTGAAGAAAGGAGCGCATTCATAACGGCCGAAGCTCAGCGACGAACGGAGGAGAGGAAGCGTCTCATTCTTGGTGTGGGTAATGCCGGCTCTACGCCTACAGTAGATTCAAGTGTTGAGGACCGCCTTGCGGCGGACCGTAAGGAAGCCGAGGAGAAGGCTAAACGGGCGGAGAAAGACGCAGAGGAACGTGAGCGGCTGAGGAAAGAACGATTAGAGTCCGCGAAAGCGTTCAAGCACGATGGAGAAAAGCCAGACACTGGACGTCCTGCCCCTTCTGCCCCGGCATCTGTGCCTACACCCAAAGCCAAGGCACCCGCACCTCCTCCCCCCGTTCGTAAAGGCGGGGGTGTCCGTCCTCCTGCAACAACTCGCCCCCCCGCTGCGCCGCCTGCACCCGTTCAATCTTTTGTGGCACCGCCCGCAGTGCCAGCGGTCGATCCAGAGGAAGAGAAATTGCGTGCGCGCGAGGAGGCCCTAAAGAAGGATCGCGAGGCACGGGCAGCTCGTCTGCGAGAATTACAGGAACAGGAAGAGGAGCAGCGGCGCGCTGAAGAAGAATACCAGGCTCGTCGAAAGGCATTCTTGGATGCAAAGGCATCTGCCAGCCGTGGACCTGCACCTCCACCCCCAGCTTCTCGTGCTAGAGTAGCACCTCCCGCCCCTGCAATTAAGGCGACAGCTCCCCCTCCCCTAGCTGCTCCCCCGGCTCCGGTTTCGGCTGCACCCCGAGCTCCTTCGCCTGCGCCTGCTCCCCCTGCTCCCCCTGCCCCCCCTGCTCCGCCCGCCCCGTCCGCGCCGCTCGCTCCTCCACCGCCTACAACCCAGAATAACGTCACCCCCCCCGCGACTCAGTCCGGTACTAACCCATTCAACAGGCTCATGAATCAAGGGACGGCTACTTCTCCTTCTCCCCCAACGGGTACTGGCGGCACGAATCCGTTTTTCCGTTCTCAGCCTCCGATCACTACACCCACACCCCCTCCTGCCAAGGCAACTTACACGACGGCTCCGACCGAGAGCGATGAAGAGTGGGACGATCTTAAAGAAAAAGAGGAAGATGACAGCAGTGATGATGAGTATAATAAATCCAGGGGCACGCGGGATATGCTCGCACAGAAAATATTTGGGGGAATAGGGGGAATGACTGCCAGCCGTGGACAATCTCCGGCGACACCCACAACAGGTTCTCCTGCGCCTCCTGCGACATCCTCTCCACCACCCCCTGCGCCGCCTCCGGCACCAGCTTTCCAGGCTCCTCTGGCGCCTGCTCCACCTGCAGCCCCGCCTGCGCCCCCGCCACCCGCCTTCGGAGGTAACCCTCCTACTCCAAGCGGAGATCGTGGTGCTCTTTTAAGTCAAATTGCGAGCGGTGTCCCTAAGCTACGCAAGGCAGTGACAAACGATAGGAGCACAGCGGCAGTCTCAGGCAATGTTTTGGGTGACACTGCTCCGCCACCACATATCAACGCGCAGCCGTCTACGCCACCCCGTACGGCGGAGACGTTTTCCCGGGAGTCCCACTTAACGGAATCGACAGACACGTCACGCCATAGCAGTAGGCAATCTGTGGATTGGTACGCAGGTCTTGCTGCAGATGGCTCTGCTCCGCCGCAACTCCCAACAACAGTGGAGGAAGAAGAGGAATTCCAAATCTCAGCATCAGTCCCAGACATTCAAATTGATGCTTCGGCAACGGTGTCTACACCCGAAGAGGCTAAGGATCCATTGGAAGACGTCGATAAAAACACAGGTATTATAAGTGATTGCTGGTATACTTTGGCCCGTTACTGAAACACTGGCAGAGTACCGGGTCAGATCATTATATCCTTACGAGGGACAACGTACCGAGGATCTGTGTACGTAATTGCTTTGGATCTGTAGGATGACACTCTCACCTTGGCTTCTAGCTTTCGGGGAGAACCTTGTGATCAAAGCTCATCCATCGAAGAGCGGCGGAGAATGGTGGTACGGTACCATTGTTAGAGATGGGGTGTCCGGGTTCTTCCCAAGTACTTACGTGCAGGAATTGGAAAACAGTGAGTTAGCCTCTTTTGATTTACGACATTTATGACGAGTATTTGCAATAGTCAGGGCAAAAGCGTTATACGAGTATACGGGCAATGGTGCCGATGAATTGCCATTTGCGGAGGGAGACGAGCTTACCATCATAGACCGAAGTGAAGGGGACTGGTGGAAAACGGAACGAGGTGGTTTGATACTCATAGTCCCGGCGGCTTATTTGGAGGTCATCGGTGGTTAGTCATTCTCAACCTCCCAGCATACTATCCTTCTCCCTATGAGCTCTCCTCTCGATTGCGCTGCCTTGGCTAGCAGGCTGAAATAATTTTTCTTTGCTTCTTTTCCGTGTATGTCCGTCAATGCTCGATTGATCTTTCACATGGACTTAGGGGTGCCAGCTTCACAAGCTTCAGACAGGGCTGCCCCAACCCTTGAGCAGGCCAGGCACCCTACACCACCTAAGCACGTTGATAAAATTCCTTCCTCTCCGCTTGCACGAGAGGTCCACCACAGCGATGATAATGATTCGTCATCTGAGGAGTATTTATCTTTTGAAGGCGATTCGGATTCAGAATCCGAAGCAAGTGAGGAGGGACAAACAGAAGAGCAGCAGCAGGCTGAGTATGCAGCACGAGAACTGGAACGCCAGCGGGTACTTGCAGCTGCGGGTCTCATCGTTAAGCACGATGCTAATTCGGCACCTCGTCCGCCTGCTCGTACAAGGTCGCTGCGAATTCGCCGTCCTGCACCTGCAACCCCTAGCCAATCTACTCAGCATGAAAGGCCCGTACCTGAACGTGATTTACCTCCTCTCCCTGTAGCCGAAGAGTCAAGTTCAGGAGAACCCGTGTTGCGCGTGGATGATGCATTTGATCGATATGAGGCATATAAGCAGAACCTAGGACACCGAGCCTCTATCGCGTCCTCATATGATGCCCCCTCCTCTCCTAGTACCTCATCTCTGGCTCTTGCGCCCGTAATGTCTAGAGAAGAAAGCCGTAGCCATGGCTATTCAGTGCTTCTGAGTTTCCTAGGACGTCGGACGCCAGGTGCTGACTCGGACAGACGTTCTAATATAAGTGGCCTCACAATCTCCGGTCCCATCACAAACGGTCCAATAACTCCCACTCGTGAAGGTAGCCCGGCCTTCGGTTCGGTGTGTACCTGTGATCTTCTCACAATTAAACTGAACCACATATTCTTTGGCGTATAGTCTTGGTCCAGCTTGATGGACAAAACTGTGCTTGATGGGATTCCTTCGGAAGAGCGGCGCAGGCAAGAGGTGACGTTTAATTGTCATAGGTTATGGGCAGTTTTTGTCTGATAGCATCCAGGCCATATTCGAACTCATTGCCACCGAAAGTACATATGTGCGAGACCTCCAGCTTATCGTCGGGGTTAGGATGTTTCTTGATTCTTCACATTGTCATTGATCTCCAGATCCTTTCTGCAGACTTTCTATAGCAGCATGATGCCCATGCTTGATCAGAAGGCTATTACGGTGGTCTTTGCGAACATTGAAGACATACTCCTCACAAATACAGCGAGTGTTCTCTTTTCTAAATCCTCGGGTCGTTACTAACCTGAGACGTCCGGCTCCTAAAGGCATTTCTAAGCTCTCTAGAAGAGCGCCAGAAAGAGTGTCGACTGTACATGGATAATATCGGCGATATCCTGGAAAAAAATATGGCTCAGATGGGTGTGTATATGGTCGGTTCACCTTTTCTTACTGCGTTACCTCGATATTGAACACGAATCCAACAGCAATACTGTGTGAACACTGGAGCAGCTATCAAAATCCTTCAATCACTGCGTGGTTCAAGAGCAGAGCTCGCGACACATCTGCAGGTATGTCTGTAGCCTAGCTTTGGCGATACCAATCGTTCATC
>QFFB01006953.1:0-11769 GCA_003316465.1 Ramaria cf. rubripermanens
GTGGTATCCTGCACGTGGAGGCCTGACTCAAAGGTGCCATGTTTACGAGCGTAAAGGAAAAATCGACTTACCAAGCTTGATAGGCACTGATATATCTACTGTCTGACCGACCAGACCTTGAGGCCCAGTATCAGATAGCAACCCTATATGTTGTTTCAATACTTCCACCTTCATCCACCCCACAGACCAAATACCTGACCAACCTTCCGCGTGTCCCTTCGAGCGATGTAATCTGGCCTTCACCATCACATCCCGACCTGTACATGACACAGTCTTACCAACCTCATAACATTGTCGATGCTTTAGCTGTCCACCGCCTCTCCCCTGTCAAAGCCGATCCCCCTTTGCCCTATCACTTAGGCAGTAGCTGTTTCTATCTCGGAGAGAATGAAGATGCCCTCTCCCTTGTAGATCTACAGTCCAAGGGTGGGGAATTTGCTGTTGGTGTTTCATCTGGAATGGACACACGAGTGGACATTCTTGACGGCGCTGGTAAAGTCTTCACTCTCTTTGGAGCAAATCGTTGTGCGGGATTCCAGGTCTTTGATGTAAAGAAAGTAGGAAATGAGTACATAATGGCTTGTGCCCTTAGTTCAGGTCCAAAAAAGGCGCCGCCGAACATCTGGACCGGAAGAGTTTGTGGTTCACAGAATGTATTTCGTACTCACCTCTTGCTTATAATTGTGACTTACTCGGACTTGGCATATGTAGCTCACGCTTACTGCCAAGCTTTCATCACACTCACCGTGGGTAGCAAATCACAAGTTGGGTAATATCGAGATATTTGAGTGGAAAGGCGAGGACGGCGTGCCTCTTCAGGGAATGGCATTTTTCCCTCAAGGTGCCGATCCATCTGATATAAAGGAGCCATTGCCGACCATTCTCGACATCCACGAGGGTCCGTACGAGTAAATATTTAAGGTCTTTAAGGTCCCCTCTCGCTGAACATTTTTGTAGCCGTGATACCCCAGGGTTGAATCCATCTTTCTTGGCATGGCAGCCAATGTTAGCAGAAAGGGGCTTTTTAGTGCTGAGCCCGAACTATCGAGGCAGTAAGTGCAGGATGTTCTGACGATAAAACACGACTACACAACAACTTTGGTCAGGCTCTGGGCGTGGTCATGCCTTCGCTCGAGCGGCATATCATGGTGTGGGGACGATCGATTGGTCCGACGTTAACGGTATGGTTGATGAGGCCGTGAGGCGTGGTTTGGCTAATAAAGACAAGGTTTGCAGCTATTCTCCTGATTGGTGCCTACTTGATGTTGCTTTAACAAATGCAGCTGGCAATTGGAGGGTGGAGTGAAGGAGGATACTTGACAGCCTGGGGTGTGAGTCAGACGAAGAATAAATTCCGATGCGGAGTAGTTGGGGCTGGCTTGACAGATTGGGGCTCTGAGACAGCTCAAAGCGACTTGCCCGATTTCGAGGTGCCGGTTCATCACTTTCGACATTCATCCGACTTATATCAATTAGGCCGATCTCGGGGGAGCTGCGCCGTGGATTGGGGCCGCCGCGAAACTCACCGGTGATCCGATACGACACGTTCAAGATGTTGAGACGGCAGTCCTCGTCCTCCACGGTGAAAACGATGTTGTAGTTCCTGTTGGCCAAGGAATCGGGTTTCATAGAGGGCTTAGACGAATGAGTAAATACCCAGACAGGCACACCCTCGTTATATATCCTCGCGAGGGCCACAGGTGAGTACCATTAAATGTGGCCTCATGGCAGATTATGTGCTGACCTTTATTTAGATTCTCGGAGCGAAAACATGCTGAAGATTTGATGAAGCGGGTCATCGAACACTACGAGGCATGGCTCAAATGATGCGGCTACAGTACTTGAAACATTTCAAATACGAAATCTTGCGTGTAAATATGGTTCTAGAAGTTTTAGGCCGTCCCTTGATTCTGTATCGTCGCCGTTTGAATTTGAATGATTGAGTTGAGCGGAGATTCGATGGTACTTCGGGAGTGGGTTGCCTCTGACACCCTTCATGTCGACCCAGCGACGCACCTATGGCTTTGGTACCCCAGATCCATCGCAGCAAGGGTTTCCTCGCATAGCAACTCCACCAGGCGTGCCATCTCCCCGTGGCGACGAGAAGTCTCCCCGCCTCCAGCAGCGTACTTTTGGGGTCACCCATCGAATATGGGTCCTCATCTCAGTCGTCATTTTCCTTCTTCTCTGCATGCATGTCCTCACGCCGCCGTCTGAAGATACACCCCACCACCGCTTCTCTAACGCGCACCTCATTCCCAAAGATTATCTAAACGCGACAGATGATCCTTTATACGCGCCATTCAGCTTTTGCCCTGTTTACGGACCTGGGGATCCCCTGGTAGAGAAATATGGCACACATGAGCTCGCTAGGTCGAAACTTCATTTGGGAAGTGGCGCTCGTGTGCAACGCGTTATTCGCAAAGCCCTCTCGGGTCTTCCCGTCACCATCAGCGTGCTCGGTGGCTCCGGTGAGTCTTGGTCGATCTGTTGCTCCTGTATTATTAACCGCCTTGGAAGTTTCTGCATGTCATGGTGCCGGAAATGATCCTATCTCACCCAGCTGCTACCCGTCCCGCTTCTTCCAGTGGTGGAATGAGATATTCCCTCACCCAGCCTCGGAACTGACCAATGGCGCAATGCGCCGCACTAATTCGGCGTATTTCTCATTCTGCCACAGTCATCATATCCCGGACCAGACTGACCTCGTAATTCTCGAGTTCGACGCTGAAGATCCCAAGTAGGTCCTCACTCCAACTTCCGGTGCTGACCCTCATAGATAATTCGCAGTGAACCAAAATGGCTTGACCATTTCGAACTTCTTGTCCGTTCGATCCTGGTCCGTCCGGACTCCCCTGCTGTTGTCATTCTAGGCCACTTCAGCCCCCAGATGCAAATAAGATACGGTTTCGCTGGTGCTGAATTCCTGCATTCCGTCATCGCGCAATTCTACGATGTACCTCACATTAGTACAAAGCCTATGTTATACTCCACACACCTCAGCACACCGAACGAGATTAAGTCGTACTACGCTGATCCGATGCTCGCGAATCCGACGGGTCACGGGCTTCTTGCTGACGTCCTTATATCCTACTTTCAGTCCCAGATCTGTTCGGGTTGGGCCTCTGCTATTGGTACTGGCTTCGAGGTCCCAGCGTTCCCCATAGGCGCCTTTAAGGGTGGGCCTGGGGATGCAAAAGGCCTATTCGGGGGTGTTGGCATCCGCAAAGGCCAACCTCACGAAGAGGCTGCCGGTGACGCGGACAAACCACCACGTGTTGGGCTCGAAAATGATGACGGCTCTCCGACTTCAGACTATGCGCCATTCCGTGTGCCACCGGCGCGACTTAATGCGCGACCAAATGATCTTGCAGAGTTTCGCGAGGTTCGGCCATTTTGTGTCAGTGCCAACGATCTCATCAACCCGCTGCCACCTTCTCTATTCTATGGTTCAGGTTGGCACGCGTTTCATCCAGAAAAGGGTGCGTCGTTCTCGGAAGGAGGTGACACTGCGCACTATTGGTATTCAACCTTGCCAACGAGTACGTTCCGCGTTCCGATGAAGATAGGGAGTGGCGATGTCGCGGTATATTACTGGCGTGAGGCAGACCAGGAGGAACTGCTGAGCGGTGTCAAGTGCTGGGTGGACGATAATATCGCTGGTGCAGTTGAAATATGGAATCAAGGTGGCGGCGGACAGGGCCCTGCGTAAGCTGTTTTATTAGTTTCCTTGTATTCTTGTCGCTGAATTATCGATATACAGGCTAAAGGTCATTGATCACGCCGTCACGCTTGGCTCACATTTCGTTGAATGTGAGCTCTTGGGAGAGGAAGGCCGTGGAGTGCCCATGTTCAAAATCATGGGCATATTTTCGACGTGATCGTAGAAGTTTTCTGCTTTGGTAATGAGCCACGGACGTCTTCTTGCTGTAAAACATATATCCATAGACACATAGTATACCACAGTCTTATTTGGTCAGAAGGCAACCTTTCCTTTGGATAGGCGACTTTTACATTTGTCATTGAAGCTTAGCCAGTGATTGCATTCAAGATGGTTATGTAACGAGACTCAGCTCGTGTGCGTTGCATTGCATTGCAAGGCCACTAGAAACGCTGGGGCAGTCCCACAATTTAATTTTGCGGGAGAAACATGATAGACTTCATAAACCAATGGATAACAAATTATCGCCCCAGGGCAGTTCTTTTTTTATGCACCCCGAGCGCGCATTGATATTTGGCAAGGTGATCATTGAGTTTCCATAGGCCAACTTGCTTGACTGGAGACTTTCCTCGCGACCCAAAACTCAGCTTTGTAGACATATCCCAGCATCGATGAACTGTCACTCGTATAAGTTGTCTCGATGACTCGTTCTTCCTGCAAAAATGTGAGTCAGTAGTTGTCGCAAATAGCCGTCAATAGTAGTTTGTCAGGCGACACAGTCTTGTGAGGACACAAAGCTCCCAATGGTGAGAGCCAAGAAAAGAACATACCGAGATCTCGAAGCCTATTTTACGAGCAAGGGCTTTAACTTCCTGAAGGTCCACCTCTATGGAAATATCATTAGTGGCATTGTTTTCAAAATGCCATAGCAAGGGTCCTTTTAAACACGAAGAGTGGACGGAAGACTAAGCTCAAAGCAAACAAAAGCTGATCCAGCTTGAGGCACAACGTACCTAAATTAATCCATATACCTCCAGGAGCGAGTATCCGGTGCAAGATGCGGAGATAATTGACGATATTCTTGGCCTGGGCAAGGGCATCATGATGTCCTTTATTATATCTGTAATATACGCTAGAGAGAATAGACAGCGTACCGTGTCTATGAAAAAACATGTCAAAATGGCGTCCCATTTTCCTACCTGCGTTTCGTGGCCCCGAACATCGTTTTCTTCTGCACCATATATCTCTTCAAAATCGCCTGAACAGAGGCAGATTAAGTAAAATCATGAAACCAAGTTCGCAACGATGGCGATGTGAAAACAAAAACTTAATAAACGGGGAAGAAAGCATGATAGGTACCAACCTGCGACTAATGAAAAATCCGATCCTTCAGGCAAATCCGAAGGAAGAACGTCAGGAATTGTCACAGAGCGAAGGAGAGCGGCAGCAGAACGAGTATTGGAGAATGAATGGATGTAAGGATATATGGTGTGCTCATGAGTACGGTCTGTTCTATAGGCTGTAGGTGAGTCACAGTTTGCTGAGCAATGAACAGGTTGTATTAGACCTATTGAGGATGAAGTATGATGTTAGCAGCATATGGTGCGAAAACTCATTCCCTTGACAAGCGAAGCCTTCGCTGTATTTCAATAATGGACCAATGAGCAAGGGAGCATGACTCGCCCAACTTAGCGACATCTAATGCTAATCTCGCAAGACCTGCACCAGGAACCAATACTCGCAAATTGCGTCTGGGAATTGAAGTTGCCAGTAATAGTTGTTCGTGAGTATAGATTTTAAGTCATTAATTTACGCACCTTTCTTGTACAGGCACATGGGAAAAGTGTTCAAGGAGTCTATTTGTCATTGGGGTATAACAAGCTTCTCGTTCAGTCCTCCCCTATTAGATAGTTCGCAAGAGATACCCCCGTATATCAGAATATGACATTACCTCTTCACCCCAGTCTCTAACAAGTTGTTTTATAGTACTTCTTAATTTGTCCATGTCTGACTCGGAGGGTCGGTATCTCATTCGACTGGGAATGGGATGGGATTGTGGATGATCATGCGAGTGTCCGGTCCCCATGAAACTGTGGCTGTGACTGTGGGAATGGTCGTGAACAGGATCTGATGGACTTCCATTGGAAGACATGTCTTCTGAACATTAGAGATTAATAAAAAACAGATAGGTGAATTGTCATAGGGGCCTCACGGAAACGAGACTGAAGTTCAAGCGGCGGCGATTTTGCATCAATATCGCCGCTACCATCCCCATCATGTTCACCGCCCTCGAATATTTCAGGATTCATTACAATTTTCCGTAGAAACCTGGCGTTTGCTTGTATCGCAGTGTCAATATCATCTAGTTTACTCTTCCATCCAATTTCTTCTAATAGTGTTTGATCTTCCACAGGAAGGCGAAGAAAATCCTTTCGCCTACGAACGTTAGCTGAGATCTATTTGGTTCGTTATCAGAGCATTTCTCTCGCGTGGCAAACGGTCATCTATCGAAGCAGGTTAAGCAGATTCACGTACCGAATGCTGTTCGTAACGTTCAAAGGTCGCTACGATATTAGAAAAGTGGATCTGCTCCTCGATTTGTTCATGCTCTGAATAAGACATTCGAGATGAAGGGATCAAATGATGTAGATACCGAATTTCTTACAGCAAAACCTTGAACGCGCGTGGTTGATATTTTTTTCTCAGAAGCGCCCGAATGATTTTGGCGCCTCTCCTTCAAAGTGGGCTATCGACGTATCAGTGCTGATATGCGTGCACTGTGACTTCTGGATAATGGGTACTTACTTGATGATGTTGAAATCCTCAATGTTCTCCTGCAGTAGCATGAGCCATTGGGCACACAACTTGGATGAATATGGACATGTAGTGCCGCCCCAGAATACCCTCCAAGGCCGCCCGCACTCTCTGAACATGACACAGACTCATGGCCTTATCAATCTCATTCAAAGCAGCCCTGAAATGTACCTTGATGAGCTCCAGGACTGGCTGGCACTCAAGCATGATGTATTGGTGTCCAGGTCCACTTTGCATTACACAATCCAGAATGCCAGTCTATCTTACAAGCTGCTCAGGTGACATGCTATGGAGTGGGATGAGGAGGCAATTTTCATCCCTTGCCTCCTTGGCATCTTTGGGTACATGTTTGAGTCTCTACTTGCAGATTCACTGTCAGAAATCTCAAGTGTGTCTTGTTCCTCCTTTTGCCTCTTGAGTGATAGGTTGTTTGCTGACCCAGCAGTGATTGGTTGTGCATGTGCTGGTGTGAGACTAGTAACCATGGAGGGCTGCTCAGCTGCCAGTTGCACACCTTCCTCTTTGGCACTTTCTGGCACTGTATCTGAGACATGGGCCTTGGAGGTGAGAGCAGGTGCATGTGTCAGAATCTGGATATGGAGCTTGTGCTGACACACTGTCATGTTTGTGTTAGCATGTTAAGGGACAGGTCCCAGGCAGTACAAGACATACTGAATAATTCCCTGTCTGCCTCCTCCAGGGGATCAGGGCTACTTACTATATTGTCAGCCTTACCACCATGATCACCAGAGATGTAATGTGGAGGGGGGTCTGAGTTGTTCATGTTGAAAACATAAATTTTCATACTGGTGCCAAAATCATTTTGATAAAACGTATGGAGAAGGAAGGAGACGACTCGAAAACAGAAAACATGATGCGCATTAACTCGAGCGCATAACCGGCCTCATCATGAGGGACGGGCTGAAACCGTATGAGATTCGAGTAACTAATAGTCTAGCTACTTATACAATGTCGGAAAGGGGCGGAATCCCCTGAGACACCGGATCATATCACCGGCGATACCTAGGTGACATGAGCGTGATAAAGATAACAAAAGATAGATAATCCTATATTCATAACACATTTAAGTGCCTCTGAGAAAAAAAATAATGACATGTGTTCAAGGTTTTTCGAAAGCACTGTAACCCACGATGCCAGGCTTAGTCAAGGATATAAGGGACTCTGGTACCTAGTGAGGCTGCTGCTATGAAAAAAGAGATTGGGACTGCTGGTTGTAGATATATGTACATAAAAAATGCAAGGAGCAACTTGGTACATGTGGAGAGGAGAGTTGATACCTGATGACACATGGCAGTAAAAAACACAGAGGGAAAAAGTGTTTATGCCATGTAGGGATATGAATGAAGAGAAAGGGAGGGAGGGAAAGTGTGAATGCAAGCTAGACTATATGAGTTTAGTATGTGTGTAGCAAGTAAGCCTAGAAGCAAAATTTACCTATGCAAGGATGGGTGAGCACTACAAGCAAGCAAGTGGCAAAAAGCCCTGTGAGTTGGCTAAGTAGAGTGTATATGTTACCAATAATTACTAGCATCGGCTGATTCTGACCTAGATAAAAATTATAACACAACTGTGTGAATATTTTAAGGAAAAATATGTCCACTTGCATTTACTACACACAGGCTTCAGTAAGACAACCCTTCCATATGAATCCTGTCCCTCCCTCCACACAAGTGATTGAGCCTGTAATTGATCCTGCACTGCTTGATGCCAATACTGACATGCCATGCCCACCATTGGTACAACTGGCTACACTACCCTCAAATGAATTTAGAGGAGGCTCAGCACCCAAATCATGTAGGGCACATCAAGAGTTCTCATCATGTGACCTGGATCAACTCTTGGGAGCAGTCATAAGTGTGAATCCTTTTATGGCACCACACACAAAAAGAGGTGATTGGTGGAAGGAAGTCACATGGGTAGTTCAGGAGAAGGGGTTTTGTCAGACTTTTGACCCAGATACCTTGAAGAATAAGGTATCATCCATGCTAGCTTGGGTTGAGGTAAGTTGACCACTGTCCCTTCCTTGCCTGCTGCACACTCACCTAGCCTTTTCCAGGGAGGGAAGAAGAAATCGGCTCACTTGTCCCTTGGCAGTGATCTGGAGCATGATCTGATAGGCTTCACAGCCCTGTTAGGGAAGCTGGATGCAGTGCAGCATCTCAAAATTCCAGGTGAAGGAGACATGTGAAGAACAGAAGGGACAGGCAAAAGAGGTGAGTGCTACAAAGATTTTATCTTGATCTTAACTCATACATTATAGGTGTGAGAGCAAACCAGGTATGAGTGACTATGGAAATAGTCTGCAACTAAAGATAGAAGCTTTGAACTATTTATGAGCACTATACAGTGGATTCCTCAGAGATCAAAGTGAGGAATCTTCTGCGCTGGCACAGAAGCTAATTACTAGTGCATCACTTACATAATCAACAGGACATTTAGTGTAGTTCAAGAAATAATGAGAACATGAAAAGGAGAGTGAGTTAGGGATAGTAGAGTATTAGTAGGGAAACAGTAGTATAATAGAAAGAAAATGAGTGAACTGTGACAATAAGCCCAGAATGTGCTGCGTGCAGCTGGGGAGAGTCTGCATGAATTTATGATGACTGGCCACAGGGTCAAACAGACACAGCCCTCATCACCTTCCTCCAATGATGATAGCACAAAGGAGAACATGCCAGTCAACAGCCCCACTGTTTTGAGTGCTGGGACTTCAAAGAGGACATGTCTGATGGGTGTCATTTGCACCAATTTGCAGTGTGAATTGGCCAAGATAATATAGTTGTTGGAGATGAGCTATGAGTGGGAAGAACAAAAGGATAAGAGATTGGAGGCTTTCCAGGCAAAGCTTCTTGAGAGGCAGGACAGGGCAATTGAAATCCAGGAGTGGACCTCAGCTACTCTCCTGGACATCCTGAAGAAATCTCTGCTTACTGTAATTAACAGTTAATTACTGCATTTTTTTGTCTTTTAATGGTAAAATGTCTTGGATTGTGGCTTTACAATATATTTAACATGACCATTTCTTAGAAGGGTTGAGGGGCATGAGGGGCCAGAGAGACAGTTCAAAAACATGAAAACACGTGGGTCACATGCTCAGCCTAATATCTTGCTGGGAAATATTATCTTCTCTGGTGCTTATATTACAGGTTGATAATAATTGGTAACATATACACTCTGGTAGAGGAGTGAGACCCACATATGATGGCTCACTGACATGGTGAGTTTATGTGAGCACTGACATGTCCTAGCAGGACTCAAGCCTATGTGCATAGCCATATTCAGTGGAACTGGTAAAAATTTTACCAAAGTGGTAGCATACTATCACTGACCAGGATGTGGATTGGGTCAGGATGTGAATCACTTGCACATTCCACCACCCCTGGAATGTTTGGGGGTGCCAAAAATTATTGATGATTATGATTAACATATTATGAATATAACTACATTTTTTTGATGAAAAAAAGAAGCTCTGTTGTAAGATGGGGGGCTATATATGCAGGTGGCACATGCTTTTAGCCCCCCTATGTGGTCATTCAGCCTTGAAATAATTGGTAAAAATTATATTTCACATAATGTATGTCAAATAAACTATGTACATGATGCCAGTCTTTGTACACTACCTGGATTCTCAGGCTTGTTTTCAAGCATGAGGAGCATGACAGCCAGACAGGTGCCCAGCAGGCAGGCCAGCAAAATTAATTCTGCTCAGTGCCACCTGCCACTTGTGCAATTGCACACATCTTTAGTTACAAGCCTCTTCCCACCCACCTCATTCTCTGCCTCATGGTGCCAGGCCTCCCCAGCATATATAAACCCCCTCCATTATCCCCGGCTCCCTCCTCTGACAGAGAGGAATGACTTCGTGCTGCAGTTGCATCCTACAACACTGGCCTTGTCTCAATTTGAAAGCTTGCTGTCACACACAACATGCCATTCTCTACCCTTTGACATCAGCTACAAGGAAGGAATTCATGGAGTGAGGGCCACCCATCACAAAGGTTTCTCACCCCCCCCCAGAAGAGGTGGTCATGGTTGTCTGGTGCCAGCACCAGGCATCCATGGCCAAACCCCTTACACATAACTCCTTGTGTGAATGTGTCAAGGTTATTACTTATAAGATCACATCTGATATCTGGGTCAAATGTTTTCTCCTTTGACACCAGGACATAATTTCTGTAGCCAAGGTGCATGGGCTCAATCCGAAACATGCAAAGTCCTTTAACCCAGCCACCATGGAAGGCCATTTCAACCTTTTGGAGAAAGTGATGAGTACATATAATATTCAACAGTACAATTGCTTTAATGTTGATGAGAAGGGTCTGCAGCTTGGAGGAGGCCACAAGAATCTCCCTACCCAGTTTATCTTTTCCACCTCTGATCATGCATGCTATGCTCTCCATCCTGATTCCCTAGTTCTAGTCACACTTATTGAAGCTGTATGTGCAGATGGTTCCACAGTTCCCCCATATTTATTCTGCCTAATGGCTCTGTTTCTCTGTGGTGGGATGTCCCCGGAGTTGGTTTGTGAGTGAATTTCCTTGATATTTCCTTCTCAAATCAAGCTAATATTGATCTTCACAGCATTACAATGTCTGCGGCTGGACCAACTTTATAATTTGCAAATACTGGTTCAAATGTGTCTTCATCCCTCACACTCTCTCTCATTGTTTACCAGGTGATCATACACTGCTGATCTTTGATGGCCACACCTCTCATGAAACCCAGAAATGAAAGATCTTGCATTCAAGCATGATATACTACTCTACTGTCTACCCTCCTAAAACCACACACAAGCTCCAACTGCTTGACATTGGCATATTCGGCCCACTGCAAAACATGTGGAACAAGCACTGTCAGGAGTACACTATCAACTGAGAGGTAGTCACTTGCAAGATAGTTGTGCAAGAATATATGAAGGTATGTGAGAGGTGCATGGTTCCAAAGCCTATTGAGTCTGCCTTCTGCCAGTGCAGAATTTGGCCCATCAACCACACTGTTTTCACCCCTGCTGACTTTGCCCCTAGTCAATCATCTTCCACTCACTTCTTGGACCCCCTTACATATCCTCTCCACATTCCTTCTTCTCCCCTATCTGCCCAGTTGATTGATCCCAAGGATCCTGACTTTTTGGGATCCCCATACCCAAGCTCAGATGGTGGCATGAGTGACTCAGGCAATGATGAGGCTGAAGAGGTGGACTTGGAGGCCCTGGTGAGTCATATTTGGTTTTACTAACCTCTAACTAACCCCCAACTGACCCCCTAGCATGCATC
>QFFB01006963.1:0-24420 GCA_003316465.1 Ramaria cf. rubripermanens
TGAGCAGATGCCTTACCTTCAAGCCGTCATCAAAGAAACACTCAGACTCCATGCCGTTGTCGCTCATGGGATCTTCAAAGCCGGAAAGGATAACGTAATTCCCTTATCAATACCCATTACTACGCAGAGGGGAACGATTGATTCTGTACCAGTGCAGGCAGGGCAACGTGTTGTATTTATCCCATTTAATGTCTGAGTGGCTTCCCAGAACTGAATCGTTGCGCAGTTTCTATCCTTCGATGGCGTAAACAGGTCCCGTCATGTCTGGGGACCCGATGCAGAAGATTTCAAGCCCGAACGGTGGCTCGACGGTCATATAGATCATCCCTCACATGATACTCGGTGTGGTGGGCCATACGGAAATCTGTTGGTTTCTCAAAATCTCAATGTCCAATGTGCTCATCTGTATATTTAGAGCTACTTTTGGAGGAGGCCCGAAGACATGCCTCGCGTGGGTGTTTCTCCAGTGTCCTGCGTCCGCTTAATAGTGCTTATATAGTAATCCACAAATCAGATGGCGTTTCGCGTAGGTGATTTATTTCTCGTATATTGTCTCAATTTTACTCATAGCCGAGATAGCGTTATTGAGTTAGAAACATTTGTTGCTATATTCGTGAGCAGGTTTCACCTCAAAATTGCTCCCGGCTTTTCCTTGAGGAGGGAGGGTTGCCACATAGTCGTCGTGAGTCAGTGTTGGGGTTAAGTTGTGGATACTCGCTGAGTCTTTCATAGACCCCTACAGGGAAAGGACAAGAAGCTCGAGGACCATGGATGCCATTGTTGATAGAATCTCGTTTGGTGCAGGCTACGTCAGGAGCTCCCAAAGATTTTGCCTTGTGCAGCTGATATGAACTTGATATATTGGAACTTGTATTGAAAACCCCATCTCTTGTCATCTCCAGAAGTACTGCTTAATGCCCGAATTTACGGAGCGAGATGGGGTCCACTTTAAGGCTCATCACATGCTGTAGAGGAACTTGGATTAAGCATTGAGTCGTATTGAGAACGGACATGGAACTGCCCGGAACATGGTGCATTAAATGATAGGAATGATGTGTTTTCTTGGCTCAGAGGTATACAATTTTAACTAAATTTCAATCCCCTGAGAGAGAGAAGTGAAAAAGAATAAGTTGCTACCCTGACTTCTGCCAAGCTTTTGTGTTCCTACCTATAATCCTTCTATTTCTTAAACAGTTAGTCTTTGTGGCATTGTTAGATCCCTGAGATCTAACACCAAGACTCCAAACCTTCGGACCTCCAAACCCCGAAGTAACTATTATATTCCATTTTAGTTCTTGTTGTTTGCCTCTTAAAGTATAATCCTCATTCACAATCCAAAGTAGAATACTTGTACCTCACTCAATCCAAACCTCTGACCCTATTCTGAACTCCAATTATTATTCAACTCTTATATCCTTCTTGTTCTATGTTTATGTCTTTCTTGTTATACATTCTTAGGATACAATTAGGTTACGAGGTATTAATAGTCCTCCAATCTTGTATCCTCTTCTTTAGTTCAAATATCGACTTATTTCCTTGTTACCAACCTCCAGTCTTCTCACATCACTATCTCCATAGTTAGATACTACTAGTGATACTCCCAAGTTTGAACCTCCAGGTAACCTCCAAACCTCTGATTTCCAAAATTAGGGACTGAATGATAGTAGGTGGTGCAACCTATAAGTTGAAGCCAAGTCCCTATGACCCTTGCATTACTTCAAAGTCCAACCTCCGAGTCTCTGACCTCTGAAGTTCTGTGTAATGTCCGTGAACTTAACAGGCATCCTAATTAGATATTATTTAATATTTGCTTACTTCCAGATTCTGGTTCCTAATGGCTGAGCATAATATAATGACCAACATGTCCTCCCTATTCCAATTTACTAAGCCCCAGGATTTGGGAAAGAAATGTCTGCCCCAGTACAGCTACACTCTTTGTACATTATTTTTTGAACATGTGTTTTCTGTCCCTGCAACTGTGGGCTATTGACCTATCTGTTTGCTGAGTCATGTGATAGTCAGTCACATCTATACCAAATTTTGCTTTTTCATTTCACCAACTGTTTTAATTCAAATTCACATGTTGGATTGTAATAGATTATATATGATATTATTAGCTGGTGTGGCCATTTCTTCACAAGCTGTCTTTTTTATAGTAAGAGTGTTCAATCACTTTCAAAATCACATAACCTTTTGGATGTATAACTGATGTGGCCTTCAAAGTGCTAGCAAGGTTGTAACATTTATACACTTGTTATCATAATATTATACTAAGGTGGTAGCATATAGGTAATGGAATAAGTATCGCTATGAGTGGAGGTATGATATATGGCCATGTCTGCAAGTACATGGTGTTATGCAACTCCAGACTTGCGGGATGTGACAAGGGTACAACTGCAGATATAATTGAGCATGCCAGCATGGGTAGAAAGATGGTGTAGGTGATTGTTAAGATTATAGACTGTTGTGCTAAATGAATTTATATTTACATAAATATATTTCTCTCCTTTATTTATTCATCCTCAGTTCCAGAAGGCTGGGGACTGTTATGATCCAGTCCCTTGCAGATCTCCAGTAACCATATCTGGTGGTTAACCCTGTCCCAAGCCCATACCCTATGTCTGACCTTATCCAAGCTATCACTGAAGTATCCCAAGTCTGAGCCTGACCCTTGTTTACTACTTCCATCTTCCCCAAACTGTTCATATCTTGATACGGAGCTCACATTCTCTGATTTATCTTCACAGCATGTTTCGCTGCTTGTGACAAAGTTACATCCTTCAGCACTGATTGTACTTGGACTCCCCTGACTGTGTGCCATGAAACCCATCATTGATTGGTGCAACCTAAGTATTACTTTTCCATTCAGCACTGCTCCCTTGCTTCCATGCATGACATTCGCCATGGCCTGCATGTTGGTTGATTCACCAATGATCTTCAACATCATCCCCGAACTCCACACTGCCTCAATGACTTCACCACTGTCAGTTCATGGTTCCAATGTATCCCTGCAATTCTTGGGTTATGTCCCAAATGCCGCAAATGGATCACCCACAAACATCCCAGTCCCTTACCCAGATTGGACTTCACTTGAAACTCACTCACTGCCTATACCACGAAATACTGCAAATGGCGACATTGAGTCCCTCAATATTATTCAACCTCCTATTCCACCCTGTTCTGCTTTCAAGTAGATGAGCGATGTGGAGGGTGGAACTTGCCCACTGCCACCTAATGCATGAAATATTGTGAATGGCCACATTGAGTCTCTGAATACTTCTCAGCCTCCTATTCTGCCCCTTTCTGTCTTCGAGCAGATGTGTGATGAGGAGGGTGAATGTCTATACCCACTGGAGTATGGTCCAAGCACATTTTCTGAGCCATTCCTTCTCCCATTGATTCTTGAATCCTCTACTTCACTGGCTGAGATACCTGAGAAAATAGAAAGTGAACCCATTTGACCAAAAACAATGTCTATAGAAGACCCACTTTCATTCACATCTTCACCGCCCAACCCATCACCAGCCATGTGACCCACACCCTACATCAGTCTCATTGTGTAAGGGCAACCCTTTTAACTAGCAGAGGGTAAATCTGAAGTTATAATCCTTACTAAATACAATATAAGGAAAGTCCTACCTAGCAGAGGGGAAATCCAAAGAGAAAAGGCTAAGGATCCCCAACTACTAGTAGACGATTATATACTACATACTACTGCAGAGAGGTCATGCACAGACCAACCTCTGTAGAGCTTTGCTCTGCAGAGTAAAGAGATTCAGGCGTGGGAAAGCGAAAAGTGCGGATATTTGACAGCAGTCAATGGTGCGCTTTGAGGGTTAAAAATAGCACATAGAAGAGTGGATCTTAGACAGCAATCAATGGTCTGCTTTAGGGCATTTCCAGAGGGAGGAGGATGGTGGGCCGGCAATGGAATGTAGTGGGTCCACACACATACTCCAAGGAGATATTGCAGACAATTGGTCTGAGGCCATGAATCACTAAATGGAGTTATGGTGGGTCATGGGTCCAGGACTATGGATTGCCAAACGGGGTTCCCCTGACACATTGGTGCTGCTGTCTTTGCATTGTTGATGAAGCAGGGTGAAGATACCTATACCCTGAACATGCATCCTGCAGCCCTGGAACCCACATCACTGCTTGCAGTAGGTAATGATCCTGCCCCAACCACTTTGCTGCATGAGAGACTGTTGTGATTTGGGGTTGGTTTTTATATGATAGGAAAATATAATTCAGGCTTCAAGTGAAGCTGAATCGAGCAGAGGTTTGATATGAGAGAGAATTTCAAGTGAACTGCAATATATGCTAGTTTTATCTTGAATACTACTACAACTAAGAACTTCGAATTGTTATGAGTGAGTGTTATTACTACTGCTATTCACAGTGCAAAAACTAGCTATTTATATGTAGAGAATCAATCGGGATGAATATTTCGAGTACGGATCACGTGACCCGGCGGTACGAGGATCGCATGTAGACACTCCTAAGTGTCGTGTGGTAGTGAATAGGGAGTGAAGCATGACTATGAACATGTGAGATACATATGAAATGGAGGCTGCATGTAGGAGAGTTGAGATGTGTGCTCCGTGACAGGAATTGCGATATATGCGCAGGGCGGGCTTGACGCGACACGTTCTAATTATGGAATGAATATGACCGAGCGCCAAGGCCAGATGCGGGGTAAGATGGTCTCCGATCAGTGACGTTATCATTGGGACATCAACACGTGCGGGCGCTTCGTCGGTAGGATAGTGATGGATATGAGGTCATGGGCTCGCCATAGGGGATATGCGCGTTATGGTTCGAGGAACATCTCGGGCTGTCCCTATATTTGAACATGGGTCGTAAGGAGGATATCTGGTAGTAATACCCCGGGCATTCATTAGATGTCACGAGCGGGAGATGTTAATTTATTTTTAGATGTTTTTGTAGTAACTTCTCTTTTTTATTTATAACAAACTTAACAGTCTTGTGTTTCATCTTGGAAACAGTTCAGTATGATGGGCTCCTTCAATTCCCAATCTGGCTTGCATCCTGTGTGGCCCCATTACCTCATTATAGTCTTCTATTTACCATAATGTTTTGCAAATTCTATTTTTGTCTCACTTTCAAGATTGGATTTCAGAATAAAGATACAATATCAGTGTAATTCCAACATGGGCCTGCAGTCATAGCAGATAACCCAAGAGCAGCACACAATGAATTGCACATGTCCTCAAGGAAAGGTCACCCCAGTTCAGGTGTTCCTTTCACTGATCCGAACACTCCTGTGAAGTGTTGTGAATAGTGGTCTCGGCAATTCCCCTAAGGGGGCATAGCAAATAAGATCAAAGGTTCAAGCTCACCAACAGACACAACTACCAATGAGGCAGTGGATTATGTTACTAAGGTTTTTCTCTACTAGTAAGAGGTCAAAATAACAAGGTAGACATATGATAATTGAACTAGAGAATTATACAGGCAGAATCAAAGTACTTATAGTAAAAGCTAATGCAGGGGTGAACAGATAGAGAGGGGCTAGAACACTGGATTGGTGTTAGGACATGGAGTAAGGGTCAAACCACCTCATGGGGCAAGGTGACTGATGGGATCTGTGAGTGAAACCAGTCAGCTAGACTGGACTTCTGCTTGTACTTGATGACCCTGCACACTGCAAGGGGGATACAAATGATGCAAAACAAGGGAAAAGTATTGTAGTACAATGGTGAAGATAATGTTTGGTGATCAGTGAATAGGAGTGGGATAGACTGCGGAGGCCTTGCCCACATCAGCATGATGGAAGGACACTGGGGAGGTCAATGTAATTCACTGAACTTGTGATGTGGAAAACAGCAGTCATGACAAGTTCCAACTTTCCCTATGCTTCTTTTATAATGTCTGGCACCATCTGCTCCACATATAGTTGCAGTATCTATCCTCTTAGTGACTAGTTTCTTCCCCCTCTGTTTTTCCAGATTTAGTTGCCAGAATAGCTCATAATGCTCTTATATAAGTATCAGAATATTTTTGTATGATACAGTCTAATCAGAATCTTTTCTGTTCTCACTTGCATTCAAATCCCTGTAGCATTGAGACCTGATTCTGGATTTTTATTATTGCTTCCAATGCTCCTAATGACTTCTATCTAGACTACTTTAGATATCTAGTCTATATCTCCTAACCCAGATATTATTGTAAATATAAAATAAACAAAGATATGAATATTTTACTCATTAATGGCCATGCTAATGAATCCTGGTGATCTGATACTGGGGATATTACCAGATGATTCCCCTGTTATTTCTGTTCAACACCAATGCTATCCTATTCAAACCTCAAACACCAAGGCCACACATACCCCGCACCAAGCCCATGACCTACTATCCATCACTATCCTAGCACATGTATTGTGTCAAGACATCCCTGCATCATGGTCACTGCATACAGGACATTTACCAAGGATTGCACTCCTATGTTACCCCCATATCAAGCCTTCTATTTAGTTTGTATAGTATTGTACTTTCATTCCATTTAGTTAAGCTTTTTGTTCATAACTACTCACATCCCCATCATGTTAGATCCCTGAGATGTAACACTGAAGCTCTGAATGTTCAGACCTCCGAACTCTGAAGTAACTATTATGTTCCATTTTAGTTCTTGTTGTTTGCCTCTTAAAGTATAATTCTTATTCACGACCCAAAGTAGAATACTTGTACCTCACTTGATCTGAACCACCAACCCTATTCCGAACTCCAATTATTATTCAACTCTTATGTCCTTCTTGTGTTATGCTTATGTCTTTCTTGTTCTACATTCTTAGGATACAATTAGGATACAAGGTATTAATAGTCCTCCAATCTTGTATCCAGTTCTCTAGTTCAAATATTGACTTATTTCCTCGTTACCACCTCCAGTCTTCTCATATCACTATCTCCATAGTTAGATACTATTAGTGATACCTCCGAGTCCAAACCTCTAGTCAGCCTCTGAACCTCTGAACCTCTGATCTCTGAAATTAGGAATTGAACGATAGTGGGTGGTGCAACCCATAAGTTGAAGCCAAGTCCCTACCCCCCTTGCATACCTTTGAAGTCCGACCTCCAAAGTTCTGGGTAACATCCGTGAACTTAACACATCGTTACCATTATGTTATGCAAGCAGCTTTTGAAATATTCACCTCACTCACTAGAATTACTTAAATAGCTGAAACTTTGTATGATAATTCCAGTAGCAATAGCACTCACCTTGTTCAAGTTGTTCAAATTTGTTAGTTGTAGTTGTTAAGATATTTTGCATATATTGCAATTATCTGGAAGTTCTCTCTCATATCAGACCTCTGTTTGATTCAGCTCCACTTCAAAGCTTGGGTTATATTCTCTATTCATATAGATATTAAACTACATATCACAAGAGATATGTATCCCAAACCTCTCATCACTTGAACAACTCTGTACTCTGGCACTGACACCCCTGAGCTGAATACTAGGTTCTACATCAGTGTCATCATGATCCCTCACATCAGGTGACCTTCACTTGACTGACATATGCATCATCCCTAGTGCCATGCATGGAATAGAAATAATAGAATAAGATCAGTAAGCAGTTTATTAAATCTTTCTCTAGCTTTTTCATTATAAAATAGACTGAGGGCTTTAGGGGCAGTCTCAGAACTAAGGCTTGGACTGAGGTTTATATTGTGAGGGCTTGGCTTCAACTTATTTATTGTGCCCACTCAGTGTACTGCCCTTGTATTTCAGAAACTGGTTCAAAAGGGGTCAGCCTATGCCAAGGAATAAAAAGTATGAGTGCAGGTACATATGGGGAATTGTCTTGTGATATGTGTTTTATTTATATGTTTGGAGAAGATAACTCAAGCTTCAAGTGAAGCCGAATCGAGCAGAGGTTTGATATACGAGTGGATTTCGAGGTAATTGCAATATATGCAATTTATCTCAGTAACTATTTTAACAGAAAACTTTGAACTAATTGTGTGGGGTGAGTGTTATTGCTACTAAGGTTATCATACATGATTGAAGTATTTAACTAGTTTTGACTGGTGCAAGGAATATTTCTCGGATCGCTTACATAACATGATGGTAGGGGTGGAGATACAGAAAGTAATTAACACAAGATTAATTAAATGGGATGGGGGGCATGACATTGGGAGTAGTGAATGTAAAGCATAAACTGACTTAGAAGAAACACATTTGCTATTCATCCTACATGTAGCAACAGCGATGTAGGGATGTCTCGAGATGACATGCATCTATAATTGGATACAAGGTGTCCATGTGACATATATATGTGTGGGGTATATTGATTAGCATCAGACCTGATCTCTGATGTCATCACAGGGACGCTTGGTGCAGGTTTGATCCATGTGCTGGGATAGTGATGGATATTGTGTCATGGGTTTGGTCCTGTATACATTTGGTCTCAGTGATGGATGTTGAGTGGGATGGGGATAAGGGTTAATACAGAATATAGTGAAGACATCTGTAGATATTATCCTGGTGATAAAACACCGGGACTCATCAGTGGCATCATTACTGAAGGATTTTGTTTAATATATTTTATTTAATCTATATTCATAACAAATTAGAGCTAAGGTAGCCTACAGAATATGGAGAACTTATATATAAATTAATAATGAAAGAGTCAAGGGTGCAAAGTCATCCTGTTATACTACTGACATGACTGATAGTGATAACAGTAGGTATAGAACAAACTAACTAGAACAGGGGGTAGGGACAATAATAGTAAGGACACAACATGACCAAGGAAAACACAAAGACTACCATTTGGAATGAGGGCCAATATATGTTGTTATAAAACAAAAATATCTGTATAAAATTTTTTTCCTTCTTTTTCTTGTTGTTTTTAGTCCTAGAAGGCTAAAATACATGTCACAAAGTCCTACTAAAGTTTATTAGGAAGACGGGCCATCCAGTAGCATTCAGAACTGCTTACAGCATTAAGTGCAAGCCAGAGACACACTATGATATCACAACACCAACCAAGGATACATCATGCACATGATTATCCTACATGTGCATCATCAATACCTATTTGGTACACTTACATATTGTGTGAGTACCAGGCCCTTGATAGGTAAAAACAGAATTAAAATGTTGTAGCAGATAGAAGGTAACATTGAGGTAATGAGACTCATCAGATGCAAGTAGGATTGAGTATCAAAGGTACTCATTGAATTACTCATAAGATAAAACACATGAGAGATAGTCTGGTGATGTGTGTTTTTAATGTGTTTATAAATGTGGAATATAATTCTGTTATGAATATAAATTAAACAAAAAGATATTAATAAATCACTCATTAATGATGATGCTGATGGATCCCAGTGTTCTGTCACTGGGATATTATCTATAGATGTTTCTACTATGATTTCTATTAACTCCTACCCCTATCCCAGTTGATCCCTATCACTGAGGTCACACAGATATTGGACCAAGCCCATGACATTATATCCATCACTATCCAAACATGTTGTTAAGATGCAGACTGATGGGTGGTGCTGAGATACTCGGCCAAAGACTGAGTGGGGTCAGGTCAGGGGGACTTGGCTTCAACTTATTAGTGTTGCACCCATGCAGCTGTCTGTCCCTGTATTTCAGACTGGAGGCCCTTGGGCCTATTCACTAAGGAGGGGCATAGACTTAAGAAGGATACTTTGTTGATATCAGAACTGAGTAGCACACATGTGAGGAGCCAACTTATATACTAGAGTGTGAGATGGGGATCAGGGAGAGGGTGACTGAGAGGTCACAGGATGTGGGCAGGGTAGAATGTACTAAGAATAAGGCGGTTAAAAATAGCAGAAAATACCAGGGGAGGGGTGACCGAGTGTGACTGAAGTATGCCGAGACCAGAGGCCTGAGGTACATGATCCAAAGTCACAAGGTATGCCAAGATCCAAGATGAAACAGGGATCTAACACATGTGAAGTGATCACATACCAAGTGTACCTATGATGACATCAATGATCAGGTCTGATGCCAATCAATCTACCCTGCACATACAAATGTCACATAGATGCCTTGTACCTAATAATAGATGCATGTCATTTCAAGATGTCCCTACATGACTGTCACTGCATGTGGGACAACCAACAAGTGCTTTACTCCTGTGTCAGCACCATATTATACTTTACATTCACTACATTCAATATCATGCCCCCCCTTCTATACAATTAGACTTTTGTTCATAACTACATGTACCTCCATCCCTGCCATCACATTATATCATCAACCTTCGAAATATTCCTTCCACTAGTTAGAAACATTTAAATAGTTCAAATCCTGTATGATAATTTCAGTAGTAACAATACTCAGCTCTCCCAAGCTGTTCAAAGATTTCAGTTAAAATAGTTACTGAGATAATTTTCATATATTGCAATTGTCTTGAATTTCCTCTCACAAACAAACCTCTACTCGATTCAGCTTCATTTGAAGCTTGAATTGTATTTCATCATTATAAAAACATCAAATCACACATTCCAAGAAATTCAAGCTTCAAACGAAGCTGAATCAAGCAGAGGTTTGTTATGAGAGGAAACTTCAAGACAATTGCAATATATGCAAATTATCTCAACAACTACTTTAACTGAGAACTTCAAATGTCTTGGGAGAGGTGAGTATTATTGCTACTACTGCTGTCATACAAGGTTTGGACTATTTAAATGTTTCTACCTGGTAAGGGGAATATTTTGAAAGTTGCTAATGTAATGTGATAGTGAGGATGGGGATATTTGCAGTTCCAAACAAAAGTTTAATTAAATAGAATGGGAAGCATGACAGTAGATATAGTGAATAGGAAACATAAGATTGGAATAACATAGGAGTGAAACTCTTGGTGGGTGGCCCACACATGGAGATGGCGACACAGGGATATCGCAAGGCAGCATGTATCTATTGTTAGACATGAGGTGCCTATGTGGTAAATGTATGTGTGGGGTAGATAGATTGGCATCAAATCCAATCATTGATGTCATCATAGGCATGCTTGGTACATGTTTGCCTCACATGCCAGATAGTGATGGATATTGCATCATGGGCTCAGTTCAATATACATGTGGCCTTGGTAATGGGGATCAAGGAGGATAGAAATAGGAATCAAGAGGAATTATAGGGGAGTCATCCATAGATAATACCCTGGCAGCAGAACATATTATGAATATAAATTAATTAAAAGATATTAAACAAAATCCCTCAGTAATGATGCCACTGATGAGTCCTGGTGTTCTATCACCAGGATAATATCTACGGATTTTTTCACTATATTCTGTATTAACCCTTATCCCCATCCCACTCAACATCCATCACTGAGACCAAATGTATACAGGACCAAACCCATGATGCCATATCCATTACTATCCTGGCACATGGATTGAACACGTGCCGAGCATGCCTGTGATGACATCAGAGATCAGGTCTGATGCCGATCAATCTACCCTGCACATACATACATCACATGGACACCTCATATCCAATTATAGATGCATGTCATCTCGAGATGTCACAAGACACTCATCTTCATGAAGATGAGCAACCCCAGAACATCCATATGGATGTTATCCCCATGCAGTTGTCAATGTCAGCAGCAGTGTCAGTTGATGCTTCCAATTTAATCTCTGACCACCAAGATATAGGGTTGCAGGTCAGTGGGTGGCAACATGGCATGGCTGTCTACCACTCAAAATGATGTACCCTGTGTAATGGGTACATCATTCATCTGTTATAAAGAATGCTGAATGGGACTTATAAGGACAGTGTTTTGATTTTAACTCTTTTTATCAAGAAGACTTTTTAGTTAGTCACATTTCTTCCATTTTCTCTTTATTCTCTACACACATTATTCATCCAGACACCCCATTTGAACATTCTATCATTCTTTATGAACCATTTCCTTTTTTCTCTTATTCTCCATTATCCATCAATCCAAGGTGTATATAATGTGTATTTCCAAGTCAACCAATCTATCACCAGATACAAGTTGAGGCACAAAGCAATGTGTAGTCTTTCACTTTTCTTTCATTTTACTGATCAGATCATTGCTTCTACCATTAAATGCTTGTGTGCTGTGGGCTTGATTTGCATTTTAGATTCAGACAAAGCCAGGGGCTCCAGAAACCATGTGTTATTTTACTTTTACTAATATACTCCTATTAATTGCTACAGTATATATTTTCGAAGTATGTAGTCAAAAATATGACAGCCTTCTTCAATCTTTCTTTGTCCATCGTACTTCACTTTAGAGTCCATTGAGTTTATTCCATTACTGCAATTTCCCAGCTTCCAGTTTATAAGATTTAGTTATCTATTTCAAGTCTATCTACATTCTGGTTCTTCCCCCTATCACTAAAACAGATCCAACCCTCAACATCACATTGCTTTTACATCATCTGCTTGAGCCCACATGCCTCAACCAGATCAACATACCACATTCTCAGGTTGAGAACACAATCAACAAGGTGTGGTTACCACTTTTTTGCAACATCCAAAGTGACACAGAAGACTCCATGCAATGATGCATCAACAATCTCAAGTCAGAGGTCGACACATTGAAAGATACTCTTCACAAACTGAAGAAATCCTAGGAGACCCAGTTGGCACTCAACCAGGAGTGCAACAAATTCTCCTGCCTTGAGGTGAGCTCAAGGATTTGCAACTCTGCTCAGCAATTGTACTGAGTGTCAGTCCCTCACTGCTGCTGATCAAGGCAGTGGGAAAGCTTACACTGCTATGCACAAAAGTAACAGAGAAATCCCCACTCCTGCTGTAAGGGGGGAAACCTTGCTGAGAGTAACAAACTGCACAGAAATGCTAACACAGCTGATAGTGAGTGGAAAAGGGGAGTCTGTATTACTAATATTATGGACTACACTATATACTCTGAGAACAATGGGAGTGGTACCATATGTAATGAACTCAGATGGAAGAAAAAAACTTATAATCTCCAACTAGAGTGCTATGCTCTCTTACACTGCCTCAGCCAGGAGCAGGACCATCGTCTCAGCCTGCTGGACTGGCAGACCAAATAGTGCCATCGGTGCAAATACCATTGTCATTCTCTGAGATGTTTGGGCCCAACAGTTGACCAATGGATAGCAATGAGGAGTTCACAATAACCCCTCATCCCCTCATCCTGAAGAGATGGCAGAAAGAGGGATACAGACCCCTGTGTCAAGATTGAATTTCAGAGTAAAGGTATAATGTCGGTGTAATCCTGACATGGGCCTACAGTTGTAGTGAATAACCCATGAGTAGTATGCAATGAATCATGCACATCCTCAAGGAAAGGTCACCCCAGTTCAGGTGTTCCTTTTGCTGATCTGAACACCTCTGTGAAGTGCTGCAAATAGCGGTCTTGGTGATGCCTCTAAAGGGGCATAGCAAATAAGATCAAAGGTTTGAGCTCACCATTAGGCACAACTACCGATGAGGGAGCAGGTTGTTTCACTAAGGTTTTTCCTACTAGTGAGGAGTCAAATAAGGAGGTAGACGTATGATAATTGAACTAGGGAATTATACATGTGGAATTGAAGTACTTATAGTAAAGAGCAAATGCAGGGGGGATGGATTGAGAGGGGTGAGAACACCGTGGAGTTAGAGTATGGATTATGACATGGAGTCAGGGTCAAACCACCATCATGTGGCACAGCAATGGATGGGGTCTGGGAGGGAAACCTGTCGGTTACACTGGACTTCTGCTTGTCCTTGGTGACCCTGCATGCTGCAAGGGGACTGCAAATGATGCAAAACGAGAGCCAAGTATTGTGGTACAATGGTGAAGATCATGTTTGGTGACCAGCAAATAGGAGTGAGATCAACCACAGAGGCCTTGCTGATACCGGCATAATGGAAGGACACTGGGGAGGCTGATGGAATCCGCTGAACCCGGGGTGTGGAAAACAGCAGTCATGACACCCTGGAAGAGATATGGGGGCTTTGTGGGGTCTTGGATGACCTCAATGTGGAGTACATGGAATAATTGTCAGGTAACTAACTTGATGACCCATCCCTCACTTTAGAGAGGGAGGAAGCCATCAAAGCGTACGAGGCCAGGATGGCAGCTATCACAAGCAGGCCCATTAAGCCCAGGCCTAGCATTTCACTGCCCCTCCTAGCAGGACACTTAATCCTGACAGGCCTTCTTGGAATAGGACACCCTATGTCACACAGGGATCCCCCTATAGCCATAACAGACCACCTTCCATGGCCCTGGGTCATTCTGCCCCAAGATAGACAGAATGGAGGCTGAGTTACAGTGAAATCAGAACAGAACTCCAAATGGGTGCTTGTAGACACATCACATGACCTCCAGAGTTCACTGTAACTCAGATTGGGAATAGTGACACAGCATGGGTGCTCATAGATGCATCACATGACCTTTGGAGTTCACCCTGGGAATGTGTTACTCATCCTTTGGAGTTGCATGCAATCAGCAACTCAAAAGTTGAAATCTGAGGTAACCAGACTCTCCTGTAGGACCCTATAAATATCATAGAATCATTTAAACATGTTGCATCCATCATATTAGCAAAAAAAATCTATATTTCTATGTGTCCTGAGGCAGTAAATCACTGTTTATAAGAGGGTGTGGTCATGTAACAGACCCCAGACTCTGCTCAAGCATTACCCCCCATGCACGTGTGCATAACACATTTTGTGAGATTGCACACTTTCACACAAGCCTGTGCCAACAGGTATTTTTTTCACTTTGGTCTGCACATTATAATTGTTGTGTAAACCAACTGCTATACAGTAATGCTTAAACTAATTCATGGTGTGTGAAACTGTTAGGGAGCACATACTGCATTTTTGTGAAAATGGACTGTCATAGCTAGCAGCTTCAATATTTTATGAAACTAGGTTTAGGTCATATTTTCCTATTATTTCTAGCATTTTTCCCATTTTGTTATGAGCTTTTCTATCTTCTGTTACACTCTGTTATGCTCATGTCACCCATGTGTCATTAGTGACATAGCAGTTACTGATCCAGTATTTCTGGGGTTTCTACCCCTTTTATTCACAATGTATAAGTAGCTAGAACTGTAGCTACTTCAATCCATACTGTTTCAGCTCATCCCTTGTATTGTTGAGGCCATTTTGCACTCAAGTTAATCCACAACAAGTTTTTCTGTCTTTGAGTCCTATTTCCTCTTCGATATTTTATCACAAAACACTGGGACAAGATGAAGATTTTAATGTACAATAACTAGCAATTTAACTAATTCCAATGAGTCAAGAGAATATTTGAGTGGATTACATAACTCAATGATCAAATGATATTTGCTAGTGAACAGATCTTGCACTATATGTATTTGAGATATAGGAGTGTGTCAAGTGATAGAGATATGAAATACTACATACACATAGGAGTTGTAAGTCATGTTAGACATGACATGCATTACAATGCCCATGCAGGGCAATCTGTCATAATAAAACCCCAGTAAATATATTATGAAGTTTTTTTCTCTCTCTCTCCTATATTATTCTCAGACATAGAAGGCTGGGAAAATATTCTGAATAGTTTTATCTATTATATTCAAGGAGAGGATCATGAAGCAGCAGCTTTTGCTACCCCAGATGGTATGTGTGAGCCATAGACATGCCATGACATCATAACACCGACTGAGATCCATCATTCACATGATTACCCCATGCACATGTCATTGATACCCAATTGGCATGCTTGTATAACATGTAAGCACTTGGCTGCTGGAATGATAAAAATAGAATAGATAAACATTATGTTAATAGAAGACTGTGTTGATGTGATGGGGTTTACAGGTTGTGAGCCAGGTGGTGCATTATGTTATGATGACACCAGACTCATATTTATTCAATTATTGATGCTATCCTAAGTCTATACTTACACATTTGAACCACAACATTTCTAGTGAATATATTTGATTTTGTGTTTCATATATGGAGAATATAATTCAAGCTTCAGATTGAAGCCAAATTGAGCAGAGGTCTGATATGAGAGACAATCCTGGATATTCACAATATATATGCAATATCTCAACAACTAATTCAACTGATAACTTCAGATACACTAGATAAGGTGAGTATTGTTACTACTCATTTTACTCCACAAAAACTAGCTATTTAACTAATTCTATTGAACTAAGGGAACATTTTGAAGGTGGATTACATAATGTATCGGTGATGCAATGTATACTGACAAGTTTTGGTACCTGTGCTTCGCATGGCAGGCGTTGCCCATTTAATTGATTGATAGTTTAATACATCTCACTAAGTCACACACATTGTGCTAAGTCAAATCTATCAGGTTCAAGTAGCTCTGAGTAATACATACATCTTTATATACAATTTGGGAAAGTCAAGTTCAAGTAGCTCTAAGTAATACATCTTTATATACAATGATAGTGGTTTCGGTGCCCTCCTCAAGCAACACCTTTACTCTCCTCCAATTGGTTCCCCTTGAGACACCCACATAAAACTGCCCATGTCCAAACACTGCATATCTCAAATCCAACCCAACCATGCCCAGAGTCTGTCCTTGAGCCCTGTTGATGGTCATGGCAAAGGCCAAACACACTGGAACTGTCTCCTGTGCAGCTCAAATGGCAACTCTCCTCAGCTGGTGAGATGGTAATCCTGGGAATAAAGGCAGTTTGTCCAGCACATGGTCCTGTGATGATCCTCACCTCTAACACTTTATTCCTCATCTGCACCAAGCATAGTATTGTCCCATTGCACAGGCCCTTTCTCTGATCCAAATTGCACAATAGCATCAAAGGTATTCCATACGTGACTTGCAAGTGTGCAGGAGGAAGACTGCCCATTTCTATAGGATTCAGATACTCCACAAGGTACTGATCCCCATCCTCAGAGCCCTTGATGGAATCTGCACAGTGGAAGACCTGCTCTTCACCTGGAAACTCTCCAAACACCAGAGAATTGATGTCATTGACCTCAGAATTCCTGGGACAGAGGATACCCCTCTTCAAAAAATAATCATCCTGGGCAGGTCTTCCAATGCCAGGATATATTTCATGGATGAGATCAGACACTGCATGACCACAGACCATGTGTTGGGGGAGTGTGAAGGTATGATCCAGCAGGAGATCTTTTCCCTCAACAACATCCTGGAGCCATTCTGCAAACCAGGTGCTTTCAGGATCGTTTCTATCCACACACATGTTCTCAGTGAGATAGAGGACTGTTATCCTTGGCCAAAGAACTGATCTCTGAAGGCATGCTGTAAGAACTCATATCGCATTCCGAGAGGATATGGCAATATTTCTAGTGAGCTCTAGATAGTCCGTAACTAGGAATAGAGACTAAGAGCATAAAGATAGGAATGGAAAAGGGTGAACTTAATATTGTGCGAGTTGCCTTTAGAAGTGCGAACTTGAGTGTGAGCAATAAGATGATTCTTTTGAGAGGAAATACAAGAGTACTTATAGGAAAAAGGAAGAGGTGGAAGCTGGTGGCACGAGTAGTGGAAGACAATCTAAGGTGGATGCAGGTGGAGTGGAAACTACAAACAAGGAATTGTGGAATGGAACAAGTCAAGAGCTGGAACAAAAGCACAGCCATGTCATCTAGTCAAAACATAGTGTCCGAGTCATAGTCACTGAGAGTCCGAGAATAGAATCTAGCTAAATTAAGTAGGCAAGAATGCAAATAGACCATAGTAATCATGAAATCACTGTACAGGGAGCGTAGCTCCCTTACAATGCTCCCACAATGTCCTCCTTGGTTCCATTAGGGACAATGGGGAGTCTGCTGAAAGTCACCTCCAAATGCCATTGTGATACCACCAAAGGGATGGTCAGGCTGGTCAAGGAAATCTCTGAGGGTCCTATAAACTGCTTCTATAGCAAAGCGGTGTTGCATTGCAGCCTCATCCCAGATGATAAGACTAGTCTGTCTGGATCCTGGAGATGGTGTCTGGTCTCAAGCTGATATCTGAGGTCATCACATATGTGCTGCTTGAAGCTGTCCCAGAGTGTTCTGGCCTCTGAAGGAAAGCAAAAGGCCAGGATGATGACAAAGAGGTGTCTGAGCTGAGAGCCAGTTTTCATCTCACTGGCCTCCCGAAGACACATTGACCACTCCCTATCATCCTCCAGAAGGCCCCTTGCCAGACAGGCCTCCTTGTAGGTAGGATATTCTGTGCCATCTACCAACCTGAGCTCAAAGGACCTTGCCCCCTTGACCACTGTAAGGAGAGTGTGCAAATAAAAGCACTCTCCTGAGGAGGGGCCTGCAAAATGAATGCGACCAATGCTATATCCTCTTTGGTGAGGTTTCCATGTCCTTGATGCTTGGTGCCAAGTGCAATGCTCAGGGAAATACACATAGAGCACATCACATGCATGAGGGTAAGTGTCATTGGCCTCAGAGTAAGCCATGAGCTTGGTCTTTGACCTCTCCGCCCTGCCTGGGATGGTGACCTCATCAGTGTTAGGATCAAAGGTGATTATCTGCTGGTCCTTTTCATGGACTGGCAGTGACATGACAGCAGGCACCTGGGTGTGAATCTCCCTCTCCAGCAACCTCCAACAGGCCTCATGAGCACTGACATAGCAAGTGTCCAGGTACTGTTGTATTTCATCCTTGCTGACACCAAACTCTGTGGTAGTATGATAATGGCCCTTGTAGAGATACTTGTGGATATGCTTGATACACAACACATTGCAGGTGAGTTCAGTGTTGATATGGTACAGGAGCATGAGCAAGAGGATGGAAGAGTATGGAACCACCCATCTGTTGTCCATCATGTGACCTCTCACATTGTGCTATCTGCTATCATTGCAACAACGATACTTTGGATATCCATCCCCATCCATATGGGTTTCCTCACAGAAAGGCTTTGGAAAATGTTTGCTGCACTTGCCATCTTTCATGCAGGGTGCCCTTGGATTCTGATCGCCAAATGGACCATGAGTCATCATGTCACAGACCAACTTGTAAAGCAGAGGATGGGTCTCTTTATCAGGGAACTCTGCTGAAATCATAGAAGCAATCTCATGTGGATATCTGATCTTAGAGTCTCTGTCAAACCAAATGATGAGGTGGATGTGTGGGAGGCCCCTCTTCTGGAATTCTATGGTGTGGATGCAAGTGATGGTGGCCTCAAATATGTTTTGCTTGATGATCAAGTCAAGGAGGTATTTCTTTTTGAGGTGGAATGCCCTGGTGACCAAGTCAGTTCTGTCCTGAATGGTCTGTCCATGCAATAATGCATCTTGATCTCTTTCCAGTTGGGCTTGGCAGTCATAGTGATAAACAAATCAGCATGACCTTCCTTCCTTGTAATAACCAGAGAGTTCTGCATGTTTACCTGCATATCCCGTGTACCTCCTTGAAAAGATTGAGGCGCAACAGATATTCTGCCTATGTTGTTTGCATTTTGCACATTATTGTCCATGCCTGAAAATGCATCCACCACCTGGTTATAGAGCTCAGCACGCAGGGTGGATTGATTTGCCTTGATCCACCTCAGCATGCCTTGCTCTGCAGAAGCCCAGTTGTCTACAATATACTGCTGGAATAGTTTGCCACCCCTGAGGAGTGTTGTGGCCTCTCCATATCTCTGAAATAGATGATAGGCATAGTACTGTATCTGGGTAACATGCCTCTGTCTGGGGTTATGACCTTGCTCACCCACTACCTGTCCATTCCAATATGGAATCTCTGGATGCCATCCCAACTCTCCTTTGGGAAAGAGCAAGACATAGTGAAGAGGGGCATAAGATGGATTGGTATCATATATCCTCAGAAAACAACCCCCTTGCAGCTGAACAATGATATCCCTAGGATCTGATGTAACACCCTCCACAGGAAGGACAATGGCAATGTCATCTCCAGTAGGGATGTTATACCTCCTAGGCTCGGTATATGGCATGTATGTGAGCCTTGCATCAATGCTATGGTTCTGCCCCTGATCCCTGATTCTCTACATGGCTTGCTTATAGATCTCAACAAAGGGATTGCATTCCATGAGCATGTCCTGCAAGTTTGACATGACAGTTGGAGAGTGCCACATTACGCTGCATCCTCTGCTGCAAAGCAAGTTCTTGATTATATACATACTGCTGAGCATACTGAGGAGGAGCACCCTGAGCAGGGATGAGACTACCATTGTTATGGTAGAGTTCACCATGCAACTTGAGGACATATGGACCATTTCCCTGAAGCAGGCTCTGATCAAATTTGACTCCAAGAGAAGTAAATGCAAATGCAGAGTTGTACTGCCTGATATTCTGGTGAAATTGTTTTGCCTCAGGGTCTTGGCCTTCTAAGAGGAGCTTCAATGTGTTAGGGACATCTGTGAGCTTAGGAAGCTATATTTTTCCATACAGGCAGCAATCACCAAATTTAGGCGGTGCATTAGAAGACCTCTGGAGGCATTCTGCCTTCCAATGTAATGCATTACAATCAGGACACATAACATTCATAGGACCTAGATCATGAGGAGACATATCTGCTTCAACTATCCTAGAGTGACCTGGTGGGATACCATGCTGCTGAGGGGCAGGGGGTTGTTGAGGATCAGGAGGTGGTGGGGGCTGCTGAGGGACAGGCAGCTGCTGAGCTGGTGTTGGATTAGCTGGTACCAATGACAGAGGTGCTACTCTAGGATCTGCATGTCTGAGTGGGGGTGCAGGAGCTGGCTGTATAAGTTCTTGTCTCTGTCTTCCCCTTTGCTGTAGAGGCCTAAGTGGCATGGCAGCTGCCAGAGCATGCAACCTTGCCATTCCCTCAGGCTCCACTGGAGGAGGATTAGAAGCTTGGTGTACAGATTGTTGCCTGTGTCTTCCCATAGGCTGTGCTGGCTGGCACAGCTGGAATGGCAGCTGTCCAAGCATGCAACCCTGAAATTCCTTCAGCCCCCACTGTAACAGGAGCAGGAACAGGAGTTGACTGTGCAGGCTCTTGCCTTGGTCTTCCCATTCTCCTTTGCTGTGCTGGCACAGCTGGCATGACAGCTGCCAGAGCATGCAACTCTTCAATAGTTACAGAACCTACTACAGGAGGAATAGAAGCAGCCTGTCTGAATCCAGGGATGGCATGAGCCTGAGCATGAATTGCTGCCACCTGAACCCTGAGACTGGAAGAGGGTGCAGCAGGTTGTTCAGCCGGATTATCATCAGCAGCATGTGATGGTCCTGCAATGGGTGGTTGTTGAAAGGGATCATCTGGATGATTGGGGACATTGAGAGGGATGTGATATGGTGGGGGTGGTGGAGGAGGCTGGTTCTTGGACCTGGTGGCAGTGGCTGCAGCAGAATGCTCCCTACGATCAGTGGTAGATGTCAGTTGTCTTGCCTGCCTCTCCCTTTCATGCTCCACCTGATGATTCCTCTCTGGAGTAGATGGATCCCTGAAAAAGACAGGCATAAGCTTAGAAGGAGAATAACACAGCCAAAGACTTACAGTTGCAAGCAGAAGCTGTTATAAAGAAAGTGGAATGAGGCAATGGAAGATAAAGACAGATATATCAGTTTGGAGAAATAATAATGGTGACATATTAGACTTACATTGGGACACAGACACTGCCACACTCACCAGAAAGTGATTCTGATGAGAGATATTAGACCTACATTGGGAAGAAGCAGCGAGACTCACCAGAATTATATGAGCAAGTATCTAGTGATGACATGCATTAGAGTTAAATTGAAAAGAAAAGAGTGTAATACTCACCAGCAAGGATTTCTTCTAGCAAAGGAGGAGGGAGATGGCAGGAAGCTGTGGCAAGGCTGCATCACATATTAGTAGCACATATTAGACTTAAATTGAAGAGAAAAGACTATGATACTCACCAGCAAGGGTTTATTCTAGCAGAGGAGGAGGAGGAAGGTGGCAGCAGGCTGGGGCAAGGCTGTGGCACATATTAGAGGCATATTAGACTTAAACTGAAAAGAAAAGACTGCAACACTCACTGTTGTGATAAAAAAATGCTGTAATAGACATTGTGATGTCATTTTTGTTATTGATATATTTGAGACCGGGTTGGTGTCGATGTGGCGAACGATGCCGGAAAAGGAAGAACACAATTTAATGTGTTTGCAAGCAAAGAAAGACTGGCTGATCTCATGGCGCAGAATGACAACATCAGCGATTCACCAGCTATGAAGGTTAGCTTCATGCTTTAACTATACCGGACTTCTCATGGAAGTGGAGGGCTAATACCTTCGAATTGTTGTAACTAATGTTCTAGTTACTTATACATGTGCGTATAGGGGCGAAGCCCCATGATGTGCCAGACTAGGAATTGCTATGTCACCAATGACATCAGTGTGACATGAGCGCGTGACAAAAGCATAACACAAGATAGAAATGTTCCTAGTAAATGAGGAAAATAAATTAAAATACTAGGAAAATACCAGATAATCCTGATATCATAACAATTTTTTCTTTTATCCTTTTGTTACCCCCTTTTTTTTCTTTCTCTCAGTCATAAAAAAAAAAAAAAAATTAGGAATGATGTTCAAAAGGGGTCTTATCTGTTATATTCAAAGAGGAAACCATGAGACAACACTCAGTCCACTCGCGCGAGTCATAGACGCGCTATGACATCACAAGTATGGGTAGATGGGTAACGCATGTGATTACCCCGCACATGCGTCACCGATAATCGATTGGCCTGGTTACATGGTGAGCAGGTGCCTGAACCGTTGGAATAATAAAAATAGAATGGAAAGGGATGTTGTGACTATAGAGGGTCATACGAGAATGACAATGACACAGGATTTAATATCGAGGGATGCATCAAACATATCCAATAATCGGATCACATATGGTATAAGAGAAGAAGGAGCGGCTTTCACATTATTATGTCAAAGAGACAGGCATTTTTTTCTATTATCTTTTTTTACTTGTCATCTAAAATTATACTTCCAATTCCCCCATTCACTATTTTCTTCCCCCTGATGACTGATTATTTTCCAGATTTTTTTCACTATCCAAAAACAAAATCCAACACTATTTGCTCCACAGATAGTACTATCTTTCATCCCCTTAGTTACTAATTTTCCAGACCTCCGTCCCTATTATTAGCATTCCCAAAATCACCCATACACCTTCTCGTATAAATATCATAATATTCCCGTATGTTATTCTTCAGCCAGAATTATATCCTTCTTGATACACTTAGAAAAGCTCAGGGCATTCAGACTTGCCTTTCAGAAATTTCCTACTATCTCCTTCAACAAAATTCTACAATATACAAACCAGCTACACTAGGTTACCTATCTACTCTCTCAATTCATCACCACACATCAAACCTCTCTTCTTTTATTCGACCGATGATCCATCTTGACACCGGAAGAACCCCTGAGCTGAATTTCTGGAATATCATCATATACCATCTCCGACCCCCGCACTATGTCACTTTCGGTTAATTGACGTGCGTGCCATATTCGGCATCACACTCGCGGAGGAATCAAAAAAAAAAACCTTGAGCTATTTTTTTTTTTTCTTTTATCCAAAAAATATAAAAAATACATAGATATTAAAACTCACCAGCAAGGGTTTATTCTGACAGAGGAGGGTAGGGGGCAGATGGAGACAGGCAGAGGCCAGGCTGTGGCACATTAGCATTAGCATTAGCATTATAATGGGAAGCAGATGCTGTAATACTCACCAGCAAAGGGCTATTCCAACAGAGGAGGGATGATGGTGCCAGATGGCAGGTGGCAGTGGGATAGATTAGGACCACACAGGAAAGCAAAGACTATTCTAATCCAGAAGCAGCAGTATATAGTTAGTATAGTTGGCTAAACTACCAACCAGGGAGTGCAAGGGAGGGATTGTGCGGTGGTGGTGGTGGTGGGTTAGGTTGAGGGTGGCAGCCAGGGTCAAGGGTTAGTTTGGAGCATGCTGTTGTAGCACTAGACTGGTGGAGTGGCAGCTGCTGGCGCTCACTGATGTAAACATATTAGTAAACATATTACATAAAGGACCCACAACCCACCTAGGCCATTTATATTATTAGACAAGCTTTTGGTACCCGTGCTTCACATGGTGGGCGTTGCCCGTTTAATTGATCGGTAGTTTAATGTATCTCACTAAAAACAAATTGTAAGTTCCAACATCTCCCATGTCCATGTATCTTTTGTATCCATGTATCCCCCATGTACACATATCTCCCATGTCCATGTATCCACCATGTCCAAGTATCCCCCATGATCATGTATTCCCCATGATCACATGTTGTCTGTGATCCCCCATGTCAATGTATCTACCATGTCCACATATCCACCATGTCCAAGTATCCCCCATGATCACATATTCCCTGTGATCACGTATTCCCCATGATCACATATTCCCCATGATCACGTATTCCCCATGATCACGTATTCCCCATGATCACATATTCCCCATGATCACATATCCCTATGATCACATATCCCCCATGATC
>QFFB01006977.1:0-11620 GCA_003316465.1 Ramaria cf. rubripermanens
TAGAAAAGCACAGAGAATAGTGAGATACTTGATCTGAGGAAGAGTTCAAACATTGATCTATCTTTTCATGTCTTGGGGATTATTGTAATCTTTAGTTCACTTGACCCACAGTCCTAAGACTCTAAGTAGCTTTCCCCTTAAAGTATCTGGACCCTTGAACGCCTGACATTCTTTGATCTTATTAAGTCATTGCATAAACCTAGAGCTACACGTGTTCAGTTCAATCTCTATTGCTACACTTCCTGTTGCAATACTGGTTACAATTGTTCACCAGAGTATAATTTCTTAATTGGGTTCTCTGTTAAAATAGTTTCAAAGCTTGTGTATACTTGTAAAGTCAAATATTTTGATTGAACTTTATAATTGTGATTAACACCACAGTTTAGAGTTTAGTTCAATGGTTCCAAAACAACAACTTCACTGCATAAACCCTCACTATATACAATGTGCCCTCTAATCCATGCTAATGGCTACTGATTTCACTACTCTCTATCACTACTCTTATGATGCCACATCTAAATGATCCTTAAACCCAGACAACATCCACTTGTGTGGACCAACACACTCTTATCCACCTTATCAGCCACCATGCACCTGGTTCTCAAAGAGCACATTTGTTATGATCTGGTCCCTTGCAGATCTCCAGTGACCATATTCGGTGACTAACCCCACCCCAAGTCCATACCCTGAGCCTGACCTTATCTAAGCCCTTCCTGAAGTAGTCTGAGCCTGAGCCTGATCCCTGTTCCTCATACTCCACTCCCCTGAAGCCCGGTTCTTATCCATCCCCAAGCTTCATTATGATTCCCTTAGTTAGTTTTGTCTGACCCTGTTTCCCTGTTATCTGTATATAATTCTCATTCTGTATGTACCTTGCTCTTCAGTCAGAAATCAACTTAGATACCCTTGAACCCTGTACTAGTTACTCACTTCATTCTCTCTTAGTTCTTTTGCTCCTCTCATCCAACCTTGCTCTGAAATCAAGGGCACATGTGATAGTGGATGGCACAGCACGTAAGCTGAAGCTGAGCCCTTACTTATCACCCTCAGCCCAAGCTCAGAATGAACTCACTCTGAGGTCCCATGCAAGACCTGGTCTTAACAACATCATCCTATATGCATTGGATATTGTACCATCTTGGGGACCCTTTCTTCCTTGGGGACTCCCTAGACCCTTATACATTTCAAGGGTTCACAGGTAGCATGTTTCCTACCCCTGAAGGAGACAAGATATACAAAGCCTCATTTCACACACCAGATTCCCTCTACTCACCTTCCACTATTCACATTGAGAATTTGGCATTGATTGGGCTTCATCCACTCAACCCCTTAGCATATGGGCACAATTTACAATTTACATTAGAAAAATATTCTGTTGGCACAATTGAAGAGGACACATCAGGATGCTGTGTGTTAAAGAGGCAGTGATGTTAGAGTTCCCTTATTTATATTCATATTCCCTTATCCTTCATCACTACTTTCCTTACAATGTTTCTTGTTTTCTCTTGATAGTCTCTGTTTCCTTTTTAGGTAACTACCAAAGGTCTGCTAATCACTCTTTGAGCGCTAGTAGTAGTAAGTAAACTCTGTGCCAGCACAGAGTCCTCTATCTTGATCTCTGAGGACTTGTGCTAGTGTGAATGTCACATTATGCATCTTAATTCTACTTTTAGATTGCACACTCGCTCATCACCACTCATACATACTAACTCCCTCACACTTTGATATCACTGTCACTATAAGCATGTTTGTCAATTGACTATTCTATTTTCATACTTGGGCATATGTTGATTCTTATAATCCTTCCTTCACTGGTCTTTGAGTTTGTGTTGTATTTGTATATTTTAAAGTTAAATATTTTAAATTTTGAATGGCAATATTGAATGTCACTTTCTATCACACATCACACTCAGAGTATTGTAAATATAAATAAGTCTGCATGTGTTGCTACTTTGTCTTGCCTTCATTGAATGTGTGATTGGATTCATGATGTTAAACATATTATGATGAAGTTGATTGGTGAATCATTTGGTAATGATTGTGATGATTTTGGAATGGTATCAATGCCTGATTTGCATTCTTGGTTAACTAGCTTAGATGTTCACTTGGCTATGGATTCTCCTTGTAGTATTGCAATGGCTGCAGTTTTTGAGGTAACTTGTGGAAAAGAAATGTTTGACTTATTGCAATTGCCACATACTGATTTTTCTGGTGCCATAAGTGTTCAGGCTTTGACCTTTTGGATGGGACATTAATTTTTGTCTCTTAGATTCTTAATTCAGCTGATATCATATTTTCACTGAAGCATTTACATCCTTTTCAACAGGGTGGTATTTCTAATACATTTGCTGGCTTGTCTAAATGTGTTATTGAAAGTGTTCATCAACAGGCCTTGCAGCTTGTAAGATATGATCATGATACTTTAAGCCATATTCTGCTGTGTTACTTTCCAAAACAAACCAATTTTCTTTTTCCCATCAGGCTAGTATCACAGCGGTTTGCAATATATAAGGCAAAAGTTTGAAACTATACTCAAATATTGTAAATACTGTAGCTCTATGAATACTCAACCAAAATTGTTCAAATTGGGTAGGAAATTCAATATATATATGTTCTAATTTAATATAATGTTACCTAGATGAAAAAATTGTCTAGGTACAATGGTTATCCCATAGCTAATTTTACAAGCTAGCTGCAGCCTGGATTAAATAATTTCTCTTGCATTGTTGATCAAGATATTTTTTCACCTAGATAACATTATAGTAAATTAGAACATATATATTTTGAATTTACTACCAAATTTGAACAAGTTTAGTGCAGTATTCATTGAGCTATAGTATTTACAATATTTGAGTGTAGTTTCAAACTCATGCCTTATATATTGAAAACCGCTGTAATGGTATCTTGCATGCTGAATATGGTGCACATGTTATATAGGTTTTGTCTTGTGATTGTCAAGTGCCTTACTATGCTACTGTCAGTTGTGAAGTACATCTTGATAACACTGGTAAGCAGCATAAATGGGATGCCATTCAGCATTGGCCTAGAATAATTGCAACTGATACTATTACTTCTTGTTTCGGTATTTTAAACTGAGAGAGTTGGGGACTGGGGCAGCTACTGCCACCACTATGGGATTTTATCACATGTCAGTACTACTCTGGCTGTACCGCTTTTGCTCAAAATCCCGAATTACATGCAATAGCGAACCTTAGACTATAGTTAACTCATCGACAACAGCAGTTGAATGGATGTCACTACAATAAAACACATGAGACGTTCCCATATCCCACAGATGAAAGCCTGAGCCTCAGTGTGAGTTATATACAGCATCGATGCCTTAAACGCCCATAACGTTTGAACTTTTGAGGGAATTATCACCATTCGATAAATGCTGGCTGAAATTGGTAGACTGTGTAAAAATAAGAACTAAACCTAACTAGAGAACAATGCTCTCACTCACATGAACTATCGGGATATCCATAGGAATATCGATAGAATCACGACTGACAGTATCGAGTACTTTGCTACCGGAAGATGCGTTGGGTCCGGATAGCTGGTGGACATATTGTGCCGTACTATTTGCAGGGGTAGAGAACGTGAACGATGTCGACAACGAGTTGTCTCCCCAGGCCTGCCCCGTGTTACGTCCACCAATGATGCGTACTCGAGTATTTAAAAGCTGAAGCGTATTAAAATTAGCATTCACGGGGAAAGTAAAAGTAAGGGGTCACGGGTTTACTCACCACAAGCAGGCTATTAGTGTACAGCTTGGAGAGTGAAATAGCAGGGGCTAAATGATAGTTGAAATTCTTGAAAGCCAGGAAAAAGGCAAGATCCAAGACAGCAAAAGTTGAGCAGATAAGTCCAGTTTCGACAGTTACACGAATGATCTTTGTTAGCAACGTATTTGTTGTCCGGAAACCAGTACGAGACCTAGAAAGCAAGTAGATCATGCTGACTGTAATAATGACATCGACGAGGGCCGTCCCTCCAAGCCAGACCTATGATTGGCCGTGAGAACATTGAACTAGATGGAAAGAAGGAGACAAACGGATGTTTGCTTGTAGTTGCGGTTTTGTATCTGGGAGAAAACACCAATGAGGTGTGCGCCAACGCCTGTCCATACCCCCCCGACCATTTGAACGAAGGAAAGCTGCGATATAATATTATTATCAGAGATGGAACCAAAGTCGATTACGAATGACGGACAACAACGACAATCAAGGAGATCCAGATCCCATGGGAGAGAATGTAGATACGCCAAGCAAAGAACTGCTGGATTGTGCAGCTAACTGTGGTTGAACCAAGATATCAGCTTATCGAAGTCAATGACAAATAGATACGATGTACTGATTGCAGTGAGGACCGGGACACTAAACCAGTTCCACCCAACCTGATCTAGCTCAACCATGTTCCCCCATTCGGATCCAAATATACGAAAGGCATCGCGGGTAACAAGCACGGTTTGCAGAAGCTCGATTACACAGGAGGAGACGACTAGGTATTTTGGTAGTCGTCTATCGTTTGGGAAGCTCAGATAGTAGACGTCTGGAGTAGACCAAGAACATAAACCATCGACACGGGGGATCGATTAGTCGCAACGTACATGATTGCACCCCCAGGGCGCCAAGGAGACCCCAGTTGAAAATAACGCCTATAAACTGAGATACGCATATTACTGAGCCGGAAGAACAATGTTTTCGCGACGTCCAACTTACGATTGGACCAGTGCTAATGCAGATTACATATGCTTTAGTCGGTGTTTGTCAAAGCAAAGATCGGACTCAGCGATACCTACAGTTTGGCAATGTCGGCCGGAATGGGAGGCAGTTTATCAGTCGACATGGTGGAGGAGTGCAAACCGCCAATTACCTATATGTTCCCTTTATGAAAACATTCAGATGCTTGGGAGCCTGCTGCTGATGGAAACCTCGCGTTCTCTATTTGCAATGTTAAAAGAGAGAGAGAGGAAGGAAGAAAGACACGGCAATCAACCAAACGCGTGCAACATCAAGCGTTCTTGCGCCACCTATCAAATCCTCCTCTGTTGCACGATACCAAAGCCCCACGTTCGAAGATGTGCATCGGTATTCTAAGCTTAGCATGCTAACCTTACAAGTCGTTGAATATTTTGGTTTGGTTGTCTACTTCGGACTCTGGGAGTCTGATCAGTACCCTCATCGAAGTCAGAACACTTGAGCCGTTAGCCAGAGTAAGGAATGAATTAAGTTTGCATTCCTGCAAAGATCCGGGCGACGAGTTCTAGCGCTGTGGTATTGCTTGATTCATTTTGCCACTGGGCGTCACCATCAAGCCGCCTAATACCGGGAACGAGTGTAGCGACGTTACTAGTTAGAGGGGGTCGCTAGTGCTGCAGCGCAGCAGTAATGATCTCAGTGTTTAGACGTACCTGAATAAAAATACATCATCTGTCATCACCACGCGTCATCCATCCTTTCCGACGATCGCATCACCGCGCTGTCCCAAACGGCGAGCTCGCCATCACAGCCTTCCCGTTAGAATGGAAATTCAAAAAATGAATTTCCTAGACTCCAGTTTTATAAATATTATTGAAGATTATTTTATAATTTAATAAAAAGAAAAGACTCTGCAGCTGCATCTTCTGACACAGCACTTCTTCTCTTATACACTTGCTCACCTGCAGCCTCCCTTGCATGATTGGAGTCAATGCAATTGTGTAGTTCTGCCTCCAAGAGCTTTTCCAAATGACACTGGTGAGCCTCAAGTTCTTCCAGAAGCAGGACTATGTCACCATGATGAAGCCTCCCTGGATTGACCAATTGCTTGTGGGGCTAGGCCCTCAGTTCCACTCCATAACCTTCAACCATCTTTGTTTTCTCATAATTTGATAGCTCATGAGCTTGCTGACAGTCTTACAAGTAGTTGGTATATTATACTTGTGGAGAATTTCAGCTAGTGAGGTGTTACAGCTCTTTGCAATATATAAGGCACAAGTTTGAAACTACACTCAAATATTGTAAATACTGTAGCTCAATTAATACTGCACCAAACTCAGTCAAATTTGGTAGTAGATTCATCATATATATGTTCTAATTTACCATAATGTTATCTGGGTGAAAACATGTTTTGATTAGAAATGCAAGAGCAGCCATTCAATCCAGGCTGCAGCCAGCTTGTAAATTCAGCTATGGACTTACCACTGCACCTGGACATTTCTTCCCCAGGTAAAATTATAGTAAATTAGAACATATATGTTGAAGTTGCTACCAAATTTGAATGAGTTTGGTGCAGTATTCATTGAGCTATAGTATTTATAACATTTGAGTGTAGTTTCAAGATTGTGCCTTACATATTGCAAACAGCTGTAAAACAAGCATTGCACCTTCTATATTAGGACATACCAAGTGACTCTGCAATGGCCCTGTGGCATTTGAAATTTGTTCATTCATAGCCAATTTACTTGTCTTTATCAAATCTGCCATATAGTTAATATAGCTTATTAGTTAGTGCATTACAAGCTGGGGTATACATACTTGCAGTTCCTCCTACCACATACACTTCATATTGCATCACAAACTTGCTGGGGTTCATGTTGAGTATGTCCTTAAAAAACCTCTCCATCTCTGGGTCTATGTAGATTTTTGATTCATCATAGTGCTTGACATCCCTGTGTACCACAATGTAAAAGGTCTTGTAGCCTGTATGCCACTCCAACACATGAAACTAAGAAGGTGAAGTCAATACTATCAACTATATTAATATTTATGTACTCACCTCCTTGTCATGACTGCTATTTTCCACATCCCAAGTTCAGCGAATTCCGTTGACCTCCCTAGCATTATTCCATCATACCGATTTTGGCAAGGCCTCCATAGTCAATCTCACTCCTATTCGCTGGTTGCTGAACATGATCTTCGCCATTGTACCACAATACTTCACTCTCATTTCATATCATTCACAGTCCCCTTGTGGCATGCAGGGTCACCAAGGATGAGCAGAAGTCCAGTGTAACCGACGGGTTTCACTCCCAGACCCCATCTGTCGCCATGCCGCATGAAGGTGGTTTGACCCTGACTCCACAGTGTTCTCACCCCTCTCAATCCATCCCCCCCTGCATTTGCTCTTTACTATAGGTACTTTGATTCCACATGTAAAATTCCCTAGTTCAATTACCATACATCTACCTCGTTATTTGACTCTTCACTAGTGGGAAAAACATTAGTGCAATGACCTACTCCCTCATCGGTAGTTGTGCCTAATGGTAAGCTCAAACCCTTGATCTTATTCGCTACATCCCTTTAGGGGTGTTGCCAAGGCCACTATTCACAGCACCTTGCAGAAGTGTTTGGATTAGCAAAAGGAACACCTGAACTGGGGTGACCTTTCCTTGAGGATGTGCACGATTCTTCACATACTACTCTTGGGTTATTTGCTATGACTGTAGACCCATGTCAGAATTACACTGATGTTCTATCTTTACCCTAAATTCCAATCTTGACAGAAAACAATGACAAGGCAAAATCACTAATTGATTGGAAGCTAATAAATCAATAGCCCACTGTTCATTACTGAATCACACTATCTCTTGAATCATAATGGGGATTAACCACTGGATATCAACCTCATTAATGTCACACTGCTAGAGTAAATGGGGCCAAAGGACTTGTTCAAATCCAATTTGGGAGCCAATGCAACTGGCTATCAAGTGCCAGATAACTGCTGGAACATTAAGCTCTATTAATGCATCACTGAGCTCTAACCCAAGTGTCAGCTCAATGGGGTATGTGTACCTACATCCATTTAAGCTCTGACCCCAAGCAAATAGCAGGTGGACATTTTAAAGGTCCATGGATGGGTGAGGATTGACAGGTGACCACACCAGTGGATGTTCAAGTAGGCCTGGAACTACACCTTGAGCAGAGGGGTGATGTGAGGCAGGCAGAGAAGCTTCATGATGTTCAGATGCTTAATGAAGGGTCTGAGGAAGTAGAGGGGGAGAAGGGGAAGGGGCAGGAATGACAGCCAGTGGGGAGGTAGTTTCAGGCTCACTGACAGCTAGCTCACTGAAAATATCCAGGAGGTCACCCACTGCCTCCCACAGTTCTTCCAAAGATTCTTGTCTATGCAGTTCATTGGTCCTAGTGTCTGAATATAAGAAGGGCAAATATGAAGTGTCAGGAGTTCAAGGGAGGGTATAGAGAATTGGGTGTTGTAAATAAGATGGAGACATGGACATAGGAGCAGTTCCTGTAGGGGAAGCAGAGATGGAAGAGCTAGAATGATGGGGGGAAGCATTATTAGCAGCATGCTAGGCTTTGACTGATATAGCACCCCTGTGTCAAAACCATCCACACTGGGTATAAGATCCCAATGTTGAAAGACCCTGCACTAAAAAGGTGCCTGTCTTTGTTGGTCACAGACTATAAGAGATAGAGAGTAGAAGTAGACAAGCCTTGAAGAAAAGTATTGAGAGAAGAGAGTTGAGGTGAGCAAGGTATCCTCAAGTGCTTAAGGGCACAGGAGATGGTGTAACATATATGATAACCAAACTAGCAAAATACATGAAGCAAGCTCACTATTTAACTACTTAGGAGAATGGGGGTGAGTTATAAGATATTGAGGGAAATAAGTCACAATGCTTTACAATGAGTCATAGGGTTAACAATGAGTCAGAGAGAACAGTAGTGAGTCATGGGGGTAACAATGAGTCATGGAGAACAAGAATGTGTCAAAGGGAATAGTAATGAGTCATCACTTAACCCCTGAACAAACTGACAATCTGAGACCACACTTCCATACTCCAAGTGTACAGCCTCTGAGGCAATACTTGATCTACTGATCTGATTGAAGGAGGTGGTGTAGAATTGAGTGGTCAAGGGGGATAAATGGAATAGTCAAAATGGTAAGGATCATACAGGGAGCTTACACCACTTTCCAATATCTCAATCTCCACACTGTGCTTGTCTTTATATTCATGGGGAATGTGATGCACTGGTAACTCAACTTGTCCTGAGTTGGGATCAAAGAAGAGTTCATGGGCATTGATGCTTTCCCAGTCCATGGTACCTGTGCTAGTTCTGCCAGATTGTCACCTAATGTGGGCAGGTGATGGAACCTGAATGATTTGTGGCATCTGCATGGGGAGTGATGGGGTGGATGCATGAGTGATAGTAGCAGTGAAGCACATAGTTGATGATGGAGATGATGTGTTATGGACGTGTCAAACTGTAAGGTGGAGAAGGATAGGAGGCAGGTCAGAAGGGACTTCAGCTTCAGCTTATGTGCTGTGCCTCTCAACAGTCATGGGTCCCAAGATTTTGGAGCAGGAGATTAATCAGACAACACAGTTCCGTGGTACATGTGGAAGTGCAGAAGTGCAGAAGTAATAGCAGGAGTGTACAAAGAACACTGCAGACATGGTTAACACAAAATGTAGTTGATATTTGAACTAAGGTTACTAGCGCAAATACAGGAGCTTATATACGTGGGGGTACATGTAAGGAAGTAATAGTAATGAGCTCCAAGTCAGAGTGGAAAAGGTGTTTGGTACAGAGCCAAGAGCAGGGTCAGGGATCATAGGGAAGGGGGGATGTAAGCTTGGTTTCTGAAGTAGGTAACCATCATCTGTTGGTAAGGGGACACAGATGTTCCATGAGGAACAAGGTACTCTTGCTGACGGAGGGCCGGGAGGATTGGAGGGCTGAGTAACGGTAGGGGGTAATGGGAATGATAGAGTGGAAGGCAGAACGGGAGAGCAGAATGCATGGATGTAGTATGATGGCTCAGCTCAGAGTATGAAAAGATGTTGGTCGTCTGATGAGACAATTGAGGAAACGGTTCTGCTTAGGTGCTCAGCATTATAGTGGAATAAACTGGTTCATGACACCCTGGGGCTCCCAAGGAGTGTATTCATAAAGTCAATGTACTACAAGGTAAGAACATATATAGCACATATTATAAAACTACTATTTCTAATATATATGAATGTTGTAATACTATAGTTATGACACAATCTGTCAGGGGACAACCCCTAGGTGATCCCTCCCCCTTTCTTTCCTTCTCTATATTCCCTTCTTTAGTTTCCCTTTCATTCCCCTTGTCCATTCCTCCTTATTTGCATTTCCTTGATTGCTGTTACTGTCACAGTCACCCTAGCTATATAGGTAGTTGCTTAGGAAAGGGAGCTCCAGCCTTTTCTCTTCTGGACCTCCCTCACCAGGTATGCAGTCATTATTGTATGTTTAATATTCCATTATATACTTACCTTCTGGACCTCCCTCACCAGAGTCTGTGTGATTTCCACAGACTCTTGAGGTTGCCCTTACACAATCCTGAGTATAAAACTTCTGTATGAGCACATACATCTCAGATGAAATGATATATTAGATTATTATATAAATAGTTGTAATGGTATAGACAGCTAGGATACACAGAAGAAATATATGGTACATAGAATAAAGATATCAAGGAGATGATATGTATGATAGATACTAGTACTAATTGTGTAAGAAGATTAGTATAAGATATAATAAAAGATATTAGAAATACAAATATATGGGAGCGGATATGGTGGAGTCACCAATTAGATTTGAGTTTTTAGGGTTAGGGTTAGTATATCCTATAAATTCCAATATACTCTTTAGTACCCCTTCTAATATCTATTTCTCTTTATCTAATAATATAAAAGAAAAAGGTAGTATTCTACTATATAATATACCATTATAAAATACTATATAGGAGGGTGGTCAAATCTTTTTAAGAGATGTATATATTTCTGTTATACTTTTATATCATTAGATAAAGAGAAATAGATATTAGAGGGGGTACTAAAGAGTATATTGGAATTTATAGGATATCACTGGGTTATTGAGATATATGTTAGTATATTTTATAAGTCTTAAGCTTCATGTTACATCTGTACATTCAGCACTCCCGTTCCACCTTCCATACTATCATTTCCATTACTACCCTACCATTACTCAGCTCTCCACTCCTCATGGCCCCTCCATCAGCAAGGGTACCTTGTTCCCATGGAACATCTGTGTCCCCATACTGATGGACGATGGGTACCTATTTTAGATATCATACTTATGTTCCCCCCCTGCCCTATGATCCCTGACTCTGCTCGTGATCTGTATTAAATACTTCTTCTGCTCCAACTCAGATCTCATTACTGTTACCTCCTTACATGTACCCCCTAGTATATAAACTCCTGTATTCGTACTAAGTAACCTCAGTTCAAATATTGACCACATTTCCCATGTTAACCTTCCATAGTATTCTTAGTACACTTCTGCTATTACTTCTGCACTTCCACACATACGGCGGAACTGTGTTACCTTACTTGACCCCTCTGTTCTGAAGCCTTGGGACCTGGTGATTGTTCAAGAGGTCCAGCACATAAGCTGAAACCGAAGTCCCTTCTGATCCATCTCCCGTTCTCTCAGTCTTACAGTTTTACATGTCCATAGTACTTCACCACTTTGAACCATGTGAAGCATTTTGTCAAGATTGGATTTTGGTAAAGATGTGGTGTCAGTGTGTTTCTAACATGGGCCTAGAGTTGTAGTAAATAACCCAAGAGGAGTATGCAATGAGTAGTACACTTCCTCAAGGAAAGGCCACCCCAGTTCAG
>QFFB01006992.1:0-10057 GCA_003316465.1 Ramaria cf. rubripermanens
GCCAGTCATGGTCCCATGTGAGACAACAATCATACCTTTTGATCCCAATGACTCTGATGAAATCATGGAGGACGCATTCACTGAAGGAGAGACAACAGAACCGATTCCAAGAGCAAAGAAGGTGACAATAAAGAGACCTGCAGCACAAGCCCCTTCTATAAAGCCCAAGGCACCTAAAGTCCCAAGGAAAATGACATCTACCCCTCAGATTCTTACACGAGGCACCATACCTTTGGATCCAACAAGGCCTAAGGTTCAATCTAAGGCATACAAGGACTTTGATTCCCAGGACTTCTTTCAGCGGATATGCAGCACACCAATCACTATCACACTTCAGGAGGCCCTTGGTGCGTCAAAAGATATTTCCCAAATGATTCAAGATTACATCAAGGCTACAAGACAGCTGACAGTACCCCCTACCAAGGAGAAAGCCAAGCATGCAAAAGTCAATAATGCAGAGGAACAAGCAGCTCAGACGAATGCAGTACAGTAACAGCCTACAAGCTATCATCCTAAGGATGCATATCTTATTTCACTTCAAATGTGCCTCAATAACAATTACTGTAAGATTCTCACACTTATCATGAGACTTGACTGAAGTCAACCAATGTATGGGATTGCAGCAAGTACATAGTGATAGTATGTGTGAAGAAAATTGTGGGAACTACAACATAGTTCCCACAGTTCAACTATACAGTGGGTCCACATGTATCTGGACCCATTGGTCTATACAATGAGCTAATAAGTATACATACTGTCATATGTGCTGATATACATGGCCTTAAGGGCCATGGGTATAAGTATATGTACCTAACTTACACCCTCCCCTTTTTTTATACAAGCCTGGGGAATCAAATTCTTAGAGATCTGCCATTGGTGAGGGGTAGTCACCATCTGACATGTGGATGTCAGTATCTTCATAAGAGGTGGGTGGGGGCTGCATCTCTGTATGGGTACCTTCCAGCTGGGACAGTAAGGATAACCCACCTGACTGTACCTCAGCCATAGCCTCAGTGGCCCTGGCTGGTGCCATTATATACAGCTCTTGATAGAGCTGCTGGGACAGGGATGTCCGGGCCCACTTTTGGGAGAGGTGGTCCTTGACAAGAGCCATTTCCAACTGCCATTTCCCCAGTACTGCAGCAGTGCTATGCACCTCACAAGATAAGGCCCAGGTTGTGTAGGCTTCCACCCTGGCTGAGTGGTCATAGGTCATTCCGGCCCACTTCCCTAGCCATTTGGCCAACTCACTCATTGGGATTTCTATGAGTGGCCTGTCTCCAGGCTCAAACCAAGCCTGGACTGAATGTCAGAGTGTGTCACCAATGGGCATTAACACCTCCTTCTTGTCTATCAGTGAGGCCCATTGACTGGCCTGGCTGAACAGCTGTAGTATGTGCTGTTTGACCTGCCCCCCTTTTCGTGGGGTGCTATCCCTCAACCACATCCAGATGTCAACATCTGTGAAGTTGAGGGTCCCATCATCCTCTTGGCAGATGGTGGTTGGAACCCCTTCTGGGTTATACTGCCATTGTGCGAGCATGGCAGCCATGTCGCCTGGGGTTCCAGCCTTTATTTTGAAGCAGCTCAACTTCTGTTCCCTGGCCAGGCTTTGCATGCATCATATGACCGCATGCTGTTCCCACATCCATGATGGGGCAAGGGTTTTCTTCACACAATCAACTAGTGCGATGAATGCTGGCTCAGCCACCGAGCATACATTATACCACTCTGGCTGTCATGGGGTGGAGCATCCTAGGGGCCCTAGTAAGTGGCCTGTTAGGGATGCTAGGGGAGGCGCTGTCCCAGGCTGGGGAGGCCTGTGGGCATGGATATTCCCATTGGCAGCGGCAGTGCCATGCTGGGCCCAGACATGATAGGCCTCACAGTGATCGCCGCCTGTTCCACCTCATAGGCCTTGATGGCCCTCTCCCTCTCTATGCTGAATGCGGGATCATTCAGCGAGTTACCTGGCTTGCACACCAGGTAATCATTTTCAAGGTCCCTCACAATGCACGCCAGCCCCTGGACTTCTTCTGGGGCTCTGTACCCCCTTTTCTGCCATCATTTGGATATGGTGGCTTGGGGGCCGTGTTCAGCTTGTCCCCAGAATCCATAGCCCACCCTGTCCTGAAATCGTTGGCAAACAGTCTGGGACTTCAGGCCTCTGTAGCTCAAGCCAGTCCACAAGATCCATGGGCCAGGTTGATGGTCCCACCTCCGGATTGGGAGGCTGTGCTGATGGTCTTAGCTGGGCTGCAAGGGTGACAGCCTGGGTCAATGGACCCACCTCAGGTTGAGGGGGTATCCAGAGAGAGGTCATCCAGCCCATCAACAGAGCTGGCTGGCTGGATGTCCCTGCCTCTGGCTAAGGCAGGGGCTGGGGCTTGCCCATGGCCTTCGTTGGCTGAGGTGTGGGTGTTTTGCTTGGTGTTGCCGCTGAGCTGACTTTTGTTTCCTTGAGCTTTCATGCAAGGGCTGCAATTTGCTCATAGTTGTGAGCATTTTGTTCATGCTCAATGTGGAGCATGTTTTGTGAGTCCTTTAGGGACTACCCTCACATCATGGAGGGACTCCCTAAGATTGTCAATCTCATTGTTGAGGTCATCAATGTGCCCTTGGATATGGTGCTCAACATCAGACTCAATGTTGCAAAACAGCAGTGGTCACGCTATATTGATGGCATCCTCTACATGGGAACACTTGATGTTGATTTGATTGAGGCTTGCAGCATCAAGCAAGTGCTGGATGTACCCATTACATGGGGCACATCCCTTTGGGTGGTAGACAGCTGTGCCACCTGCCACCCACTAATCTGCCACCCATTGTCTAGGTGGGTAGCTACCATATCAAGGGCATCTGTGAACATTGTGGTAGATGTTGATGCAATGGGGGCTACATCCATGGGGATGTCTCAGTTATCACACATCTTCTTCTGGAAGATATAAGGGCAGTGGTGGCTTCTAAGAAGACTTAGCCTTTTTTCTCGGTGTGATCCGAGTAGGTTTTATGGCGGGGCGTGATTCAGCTCCGCTGTGTCACGTGATACTCACATGATCAACAAAACCTAAGTCCGTCATGGCAGGTCACATGGATTTGTTACACCCCAAAGCTCTAGGTATGTATCTAGAGCTTTGAGCTCCTTGCATGCCATCAAGGGCTCCCAGGTGGTGTCTCCAAGAGTCCACCTGACTTCTAGCTGCAGCCCTTTAGGGCCCATCCACCTGTGGGACATTATCTAGTCCACTAGCCATTCCTGCTCGTCATTTTGACTGACATCATAGAACGACTTGGCCTCTCACCTGGAAAATCACTCATCGTCATTTGCAATAAACCAATGTATCAACCCTGTATGGAACATCGGGTTGATTCATTTGGCCAACAATACAGGCAGTAGCTCTATGGTTATTGTAGAGGCTGCATTATGAGCCTTTATGACTGTGGGAACTGTCTCAAGTGGAAGGAAATTACTAAAAAAGCATTAAAAAACGTAAAAATACTGTTTTTTTCGCCTCCTATAGCAAATACATGGAGCTTTTGGAGGGGAAAACATGTGTTCCAACATCCCTTAATTTTTAGGCATTTTTTCGCCATTTATTTCGACTTCTCTGGCTCAAAAGGGCCTTGCTCTGTTCACTGCAGAGCCATGGACCCACCAGCACCCATAACTCTGTTTTGGTGCTTCAAAACTCTAACCCCGCCCGGGCAGACCCTTCAAATCGGCGAACCAGATCCGAATTCAAACTCCGCCCAGACGAAGCCTTGAATGGTGATCCCAGAGTCAAGAATGCAAAAATAGCCACAACTCTAAGATAGCTGGCCTGCCCGACAACCAAGGCTATGCAGGGCAGTGCCAGGCTATATATAACTGTACAAACCTGCACAAACCTGTACAAAGGCCAAAAAGAGGGTCCCTGTTCTGCTGTAACCATTGGCCAGATCCTGGGACCAAATAAGCCACAACCATGATGTCATGGTCATGGGACTGACCAAAGCTGTGCAAAGCAGTGCAGGGCTGTGCAAACCAGAGGAGATGATTGGTTATCTATTCTTACTTTTCCCTGCACAAACAAGCCACTAGAGTTATGGGGTGGTACTGGATTGTGCAAATAGTTACGAATGACATCACTCGCCTAATAGATAGAAGAACCCCATTTTACATAATCCTGTGTAACATACAATATAAAAGGAGGCCATCCTGCCCCCTCAGATCAGCATCCAACTGATCTAGCAATCTAGCTTCTTCTATCCACGACTTGTCTATCTTACTAAGCTGCTAACCCTAGCTAGGGTCTTACAGTTGCTTTGCTGTATTGATTCTCAGTTAAGTAGTTGCTTTTCTACTTATCCACCTAGCCTAACCTGCCAGTGTGAGGGAAGAGATGCGTATGAGCAGTGATACACAGGTGATCAATCCTAGAATAGAATTCAAGGATGTCAATGATGATAATCACGCTAGCACAAGTCCTTAGCTGGTTATTAATGGCTACATAAGATACATACCTAGCACAAGTCCTTAGAGATCAAGACAAAGGACTATGTGCTGGCACAGTGTCTACTAGGTACTATTAGTGCTCAGGAGTGATTAGCGATGTTCAGTAGTTACCAAGAAACGAAACAGGAAGTATAACAGGATTGTAAAAGAGATGATGAGAGAAACAATGAAGGACAGTTGTAAACTATGTGTAGAGATAGGAGAACCCTGACATCACCCCCCTCTCAATGCATGGTGTCTCGATGTATCTCCTTTAACCACATTTGCAAATAAGGTTACCAAGGTAAGTCATAAGGTGATCCCATATGGTGAGGGGTTGAGTGAATGAAGTGAAGTCAACATCAAGTTCTTGATAGAGTCAGAGAGAGATAGTGGATGGTGGGTAAAAGGAATCTGGTGTCCAAAACATGGCCTCATATATCTCATCTCCTCTAGATGTCTGAGACATGTTACCTGTAAGGCCTTAAAATGTGTAAGGCTCTAAGGGGGCTCCAATGAACAAGGGGTCACCGAGATGGTATGTTTCTCTATGAGCGTGTGATGAACTACCCTTTGAGAGCCAGGCGCATGGTGGTTGTCAAGGTGGATAGGAATGTGCCTGTACGTGCGACTCAACATCATGTGGATCTAGGGACCATTTGGATGTTGTGTCATAAGAATAGTGGTAAAGGGTAGTAAAGTTGGTGGTCATTGGTAAGGGTGGTAGAGTATGTCACTGACGATGGGGTTTGCCTAATGAAAGTGCAATTCAGCGGGTTAGACAGTCACAAATAGTCAATTATTGAATGAGATTTCAATGGTGGTATTCTGCAAGATCTACTTCGGCGCATTTGGGTTGCGCTTATGGAATTCAATAATGAGTCGTTTAGATCCAGCAACATCCTTGGCAGGTCTCCATAGATCGTCCGCAGTTCCATACCCCTTCCATCTTATCAGATACTCAAGTTTCCCATGAGAAATACGACTATCCAATATCTTCTCCACTTCATATTCCTCTATACCATCCTTGACAACAGGTGGAGGAGGTGAGGGATTCCAATATTCTATGATGGGGTCTTTTTCATAGGGATGGAGGAGAGCCACTGAGAATACAGGGTGGGTGCGACCAAACGACGGCGGTAATTGTAATTGGTAAGCATTACATGAAATTACTCTGTCTATATTGTAGGGGCCTAGCCACTTGTGATCAAGTTTTTTCATTGGACGAGTAGTCATAATATTCCACACATCAAGCCATACTTTATCACCAATTTGATAGGTAGGGGCCATCTGGCGATGAATATCATAAAAGTGTGCCATGTCATCTGCTGCTTTTGACAAGGCTGCACATGCTTCCTTAGTCACTGCTTCCATCCTTTCAGTAAATTCACTTAGTACTTCTAAGTGAGTCTCCCATAAAGTTCTACCCCTAATCTAGGGTATTGGCCTGTATCAAGTAAGAAAGGTGTCACTTGTGTAGAAGTGTGGATGTGATTGTTGTAAGCAAATTCAGCTAATGATATCCAGTCAACCCAGTCATCCTGTCTTTGGTTTATGAAGAGCCTTAAGAACTGTTCTATCTCTTGGTTGACACATTCTGTTTGACCATCTATCTGAGGGTGATAGGCCAATGAGGCCGCTACCTTCACATCAAGGAGTTTGTTCAGTTCTCGCATAAATTGTGAGACAAATTGAGTTCCCCGATCACTAATGATCTCTTCTGGTAATCCATGGAGTTTCCATATATGGTCATGCCACTGAGTTTACATTAGATGAGGTAGGGATCACATGTGCTCGCTTGGATAATCTGTCTACCACTACTAGTATGGCATTGAAACCTTGGCTTATGGGCAACTCCACAATAAGATCTACTGATATAATCTGCCATCTCCTATCTGGGATCCAATTTGGCAGGAGCTTGCCGATTGGAGAGGTTGGGAAAGTTTTGGTTCTGTTACATAAATCCCAGGTCTTCACATACTTAGCAATGTATCGGCCAACCCCTGGCCACCAGTAATTATGTGAGACTTCTTCGGTTGTTTTCCATCGACCTGGGTGTCCAGATACAGGAGTGTCATGGTAAGCCTTTACTATATCATGTCTCAGCTTGGGATCTCTTGGAATGTAAACCTTCCCATGATAGAGAATGAGCCCTGCATCTTCTTCCCATTCTGAGCTATGTAAATTGTGGTTTGTGCCTAGCTCTTTGAGAGCCTTGACCACTTGCTCATCTTTATTGGTACACTCTTTTACTCTGTCAAGAAATTCTTTTTCTTTTCCAGTGATCATGGATGTCTCTTTTGTGGTTGCACTTATATGGAACAATTCAGGACCCAGAATGATTTGGTTCTGATTGTCTTCTTCTCCTTTCTTATGATCTATATGCCTGGATAGAGCATCTGGTTTTGTTAAATAGTGGCCTGGGTGATGGATCAGTTGGAAGTTGAAGCGAGATAAGTACAGTGACCAACGAGCTTGGTGTCTGTTCAGATTTTGTACAGTACGGAAATAAGTTAGGTTCTGATGGTCATTGAGTATTTCAAACTTATGGGTTGTACCCTCTAGAATGTGACACCATTCTTCCAGCCCTCTAATGACCAAGAGGAACTCTTTATCATGAATGACATAGTTTCGTTCTGCATCTGAAAGGCTTTTGGATATGAAGCCCACAGGGCACCACTTATTATCTTCACAAAGTTGTGATAACACAGCACCTGTGGCATAGGCCTATGCATCTGTTTCTAAACAAAAACACTTGCTCTGGTCTGGAAGGACTAGGACTGGGGCTGAGGTGACAAGTTGTTTCAGCCTTTCAAATGCACTCTGCTCTGGGCCTTGAGATTCCCATGACTAGGGCACATCCTGCTTAGTTAGCTGATTCTGGGGTTTTGCAGCTTGAGAAAAGTCCGCTATGAAGCAACAGTAGAAGTTAATGAAACCTAAGAATGAACGCAGCTCAGTGATATTATTTGGAGCTGGCCATTCCTGAACACCTGCTACTTTTACCGGGTTCATGGCTACACAACCCTCAGAGATAATAAGTCCTAGATACTCAACCTCTAGCTTCTCAAACAGGCATTTCTCTGGCTTCAGGAATAGGTTGTGATCTCGGAGAATCCTTAGGATCCTAATATCATATACGCTAGACATGCTCATGAGAGTGGAAGACATCACCACCAGTGTTGCTTCCACTTCTCGGCATCATTTCGCACCACAAGTGTCCGACCAACTTGCTCCTGATATTGCCCTTGCCACTACTCCCCAAGGATTCACCATACAACCCAACACATCTTTATGCAGGTCGGCCCCAGCACGAGGATCCGATCTCAAAGGGTACATCATCACGACCCAAGTCAGCGGTATCACCTACCACTGGTGTGGCTATCCAACCTGTTCTCACCTGGGCCGCTTTGATACCAGGCGACAGGCCATCTCTCACATCCGCTGTTTCCACCTGAAAGAAAAACCTTTCAAATGTGTGGCCTGGTACATCTACCGCAACTAGTTGCCGCGAGCCTTGTGGACTTGTCAGTCTTCTTGATATCCTACAGCGGAATGTACTTTGTACACAAGCAGGATGTGAATCGTCATGTCAAGATGAAAAACCAAGGCAAGATATATGGGTGTAGTGTCTGGTAGGTCCATTTGTCTTGTTCACATTATGCACATTCAGACATGGCTGCTATTCACTAGTCACAAACGCTACACTTGTAAAGACTACCGTGATAAGCATATGAGGCGCTGCATCACAAAAAGCATGGAGAATTAATCGATTCATGTTATTTGATCATGTCAACATTGGCAGTCATGCATGGAAGGGTCATGGTAAAGAACGGTCGTGTATTTGTGTTCGGTGATTTCGTCGGTTTGGCATCACAGAAACAGGGAATACTAGGTGTGAGACAGATATGAGCGTTACATATTGTCTATAAATCTCTCAGCTGGGTACTAGCAGGGCGTGCGTATGCGGCCAAATACAAAGAACCACGGGTCTTTTTTGAGTTTTGTCGGCGATCGTATACATTAGGTGGCATTATTGCAGCTCGAGCAGATGCTAAGAGCTGATGAGTGGCAAATTACAAATGTGCCCAGGTTGAGCGTGTGTTTTGTGGCTAGGGAAGCATAGTGAACAGCTAAGGGATCGGTGGAGTGTTCAAAATAAAAACCGATAATACAGAAGATGCCATCAGTGCACAATAAAAAAGGAGAGGGGGAATAAACTGATGGATACTACACAAAATATCACAAGTGGCATGGCTTGTAATATAGGATAACAAGGGGGTGGGGGGAGGGGCGTAAGCTGGCAACTAGCGATACCAAAGGATGGTGTTTCTATCACGGCGGTGCATACCGCCGTGTAAAGAAATTAGTTGTCTGGAAGCCATGTACATATTTGAGTTTCAGGTCAAACTTTGGCGAGTATGCATGTGCAAGTGGGAACACTGGTCTGGAGAAAGGGATGATTGTATTGTAGTCATGAACCGGATAGTCGGGTAACAGACCAGTGACGTGGTAGGGCACGCACTTGTGAGACGGGGTCTCGGACTATTAGCTTCAGCTGCGTAATACATGACTTACCATCAGATCAAAGCAGCGCTCTACACACTTCCATCACCCACAAGATGCTGTCCCCTAATTTATATCGTTTGACAGGAAGAGAAGCTTTGGTTGATGTCAATTGCTTCACTGACTGACCTCATCCAGTATTCATAAAGCAGTTGTCATATCACTTGATGCTAGAGCGACCTGCGTGGATATAGCGCCTATGAACCTTTGGAACCAACATAGTGACCAGGAGTCACGTTGGAGTCGTTCAAAGAGACCACCAAAATCAAACAGTGGTAAATTCTCTCAAGGTTTGTTATTCTGAGGGCTCAGCAAATATTCGGCTGCCACTAGCCGCCTCAAGTAATTATGTTGGCGTGTTTCCATTTGAACGTGAAATAAATTGCGTGAATTAGCAGTGCTTACCGTTTCATAAGAATCATAGTCACCCACAAGGGGGAGTCCAATGTCGGTACACCTTGAAGCTTGAACGCTAGTCCATTCCATGCCAATGATCTCTTGAACATGGGCTCGGGTGGCCGGTGATTTGGTGGCTGCTGAGGATGTCTTCAAGCATAATGCCGATTGCGTGGAATCTCCAGAATCGCGCTTCCGCTTTAAAGCAGAATGAACCATCTGTAAAGTATGGTGAAAGTTTGGGTGGACGACGGAGGTCCCCGACGCACTGTAACAATCTGACAGATCACTGTTGTTGTTATAGATCAGTAAGCCTGTTATTTCGTCTGCGAGTGAATAAGATGATCGCTCAATTGGTATCGCCTGTGAGAACAAAGTGCGATTGATGGCTAATCAATGCTCCTAATGTGGCGATTAAAGCTCCCGAAGATAAACCTGTGAATGACAATAGCGACCGAGCGATTGTAATATTGGTAAATCGCTGTTGAAGTAGTCGATCGCCCGTGCTGAAATTTATTGAGGTACCTGATGATGTAATCACAGGTTCCTGATGGGGGTGATGGCAACCAGAAACTTGGCTCTTGGATATTGACAAAGAGTGGAGTAAGGGATTACCCAGTG